>CAXIVM010002404.1:152500-155202 GCA_964035705.1 Porites rus | reverse complement strand
CAACAAAAATTTGATTTTGTATCATGGTTGTGTAAAATTTCCTAGCTCTTCCAAAATTAACAGAGGTCAAGAAGAAAATACTTTTAAACCCTAAGGGTCGCAAATATCTAGTAGAACAAAAAGTTATTTACGATACAATTCCAGTTTCTCAAATCCTGAGTTTCACTTCCGATTCCCAACTGAAAACTGGTAGCTTATTTTCGACTTTTCTAACTCCTCAAGTGTTTATAGTCTTTTTGTTAGCAATTTTGCTTGGCTCCTTTGCCTAAATAGCAAATTTAAACAAAAAAAATCGGCCCCACTATTTCCAGTCACGGTCGACTCACTTGCTATTAAATGTGAACTAAAGACATTTTCAAACAGTCGAATGATAACTATTAGTAAGTCTAATCGTAATAACTGGGAAAAGGCTTCTCTTTTTCGATCTATCAGTATTCTCATCACTTTTACATGTACACATTAAAGGAGCTGTGTCACGAAATTCAGTCAAATTAGGAAATTACTAAATGCCCGTTAAATTAAGAGAAACATAAAAATAACCGCTTAAACCTTTAAAGGAATGTTAAACAAACATAACAGAAACAACAGATGCCACGGATGGGCACTGAAGAAGATTGAAACGGATTGAAATTAGGGTTTTTGAAAACTGTTCAGCCTAACAGTTTTTCAAAGTTAACCCCTGCTGCCTGCAACTTCAAAAATAATGTTCAGGAGGTATATTTGTTTGTCCCGGATCTCTGATTTTGTCATGTTCCTGTAATTTCTTTGATTACTTTAATTTACATAGTAATTGAGGGCGAGTGATTGGCAAAATTAAACAAAATGAACTGGACTGCCGTGACACAGCCCCTTTAATGACTTGCCTAGGTCATCAAAGAAAATTAACTATTATTAATTTAGAGAGGAAACCCAATTTAATACTGTCATGATATCCTGTATATTCACTTCCGCTTGTCACGTCATAAGTCACCCACCAACGAACACGTAATGCTTCCGGTTTTGTTGGTAGGAGATTTTCACTGTTACGAAACTAGTGTGTTTGCTCATTAAAAGCCGCTTCTCTCATTCTTCGCTGTGGTTTCTTCCTTCGGATGGAAGAAATAGACCGCGCCCTTTCTTTCTTCCGCCCAAATACTTCCAAGCAAGCGCCTGCTACGTGGGCTAAGAAAATACCTCCTGTGTGATTTGGATCTGTCGACTTCTGTGCAGTCTACAACTATAACACAAGGCTTGCCTGTAATTAAAGCCTGTGTAGATCGTCTTCCGAACTTATTATAGCCTTTCAAGTTTTAGTGTAGTGGTACCACAAACCTGTCTCCCTTAACATACTTTTACCTCGGACGTCTGTTCTTTCCTTTGAGACCGCCTAAGTTATAGAGATTTCCTTGGGGATCGGAAGCTTCACAGTCTCCCCCCGATAATTGGGCAGCCTTAGCGTTTGGAGCTGTCCTAATATTACTGAATCCTTGCAAGATCAACGCCATAAGGCACGTCATCCATCTCAGGACCTGCATTGCGTACAGGAACTGTTAAAAAAAGATTCGGAATTTCACGTTATTCCTTATAGACATTGAATAGACAGGGGCACCCAACGAAAATATAGTTCAAAACCACTTAAACATATCATTGTTGAACGTATTTTAGTATAGGCATATTTTTATCCCCTAAAAATTTTTCATTTGTTCTTATTTCCTAGCTGAAAGTCTAGTGATCCGAAAATTATAGGAATCAAAACTTACCTTTTCGAAAATTTCATCCAGAAAAAAAAGGGTCCCGAAAATTCTAGGTGACCTCAGTTTTAGGGTGAAAATCCGTTAAAAATGGGCAATTATACCATTTTTTAGATGTTCGAAAATCCCAGGAGAGGCAGGCAAGCAAGACATTTCACAACAAATGTTCCGAAAATTCTAGATTTCAAATCGCCTTCCGAACAGATATTTTGCAAAAATTGACGTTGGGTACCCCTGAATAGACCTTTCTCAAATAATGAAAATTATTACGAAATACTGTGAACGTATCATCATTGTTAGTTAGCTTTTTATTTCTTTTCAAAATGCTAGCTATTTGTCGACCGGAAGCTTTGGATCGTGAAACTCCTTAACCGAGGTATCGATAATCGTTCGGCTATGTTCAGACTCCACTGGCAGCCTGCTTAACCGGATAGCTCTTGCGCCGGCAGGAAAGCCATACCGGATAGGGCTGAGATGACCTGCGGTTTTCTAATACAACTGGTATTTTGCAAAAAAAATTATGGGATTTGTCAGAATATTCTGACGGAACAATGTCCAAGAGGCCTACTTGCCAAAGATCACCATTTGGGGGCAAATTGTGTCTGAGATCGTAGCCCGTAAACTCCATACAAACCCTTCTAGATTTTTTGGGGGTCGACCCAAAAAAAATTTAGAAGGGTTTGTATGGAGTTTTGCAAGCATAACTGGGCTACGATCTCAGAGACAATTTGCCCCCAAATGCTCATTTTTGGCAAGTAGGCCTCTTGGACATTGTTCTTTCAGTATATCCTGACAAATCCCATAATTTCAGAAATTTCATTTTTATGACGTCACACTTTAGTACTCTATGGTACGATCGATATTCGATGTTTGTGAACGACTTCTAGCGGGTAGCTTTTCGCGTCGGCACGACACATTAGAGGATGTTAGCATCGACGACGAGTACGAGTTCTAGAACGAGATCAGCGATTT
>CAXIVM010002404.1:27500-145000 GCA_964035705.1 Porites rus | reverse complement strand
TATGTAATATTTTTAACGGGTCATTGAGGCCATGTAAAATTAGCACAACTTACGTCACCGCTACACTCTCAAAAACAACTCGAACACCGTCATTGTCAAGTCACATGACTCAAGACTTCCCACGCTAAGGAAATCCCAGATGTACACTAGACAATACATTAGCAAATCGTACGACAAGCATTGCGTGACCAAGCGAAAAAAAAGTGGGCAAGGAGGCGAGATTTTCCTTTCCTCACTGCGAATAGCAAAGGAAAAGAAAGGTTCAGTTCGCCGCCATGCTCACGATGCTGAATGAAACACACTGAATTCCCTTCTAAAATGGCATTTTATTCAAAGGAATTTTTCCGCATTTTGTTTTTATAGTTAATTGTCTAAGGAACTCGGATAATGTTTCAATCTGGCAATATGGAGCTAAGGCATGCTTCGCGGAATAACAAAGACCTTGATTTTAATGAATGATCATTCAACAGTGTTCAAGTCCCAATAAATTTTGTAGTTAAGAATTAAGGTATTCATCAAATCCAACTCGAAGTCAGGATACTCTAGCAAATGTTTGGTCCAAGAATTAACTACAAGAAAGTGGTCACGGCTGCCACTACAACGACGACTCATTCCAACCGATACAAATTTGATTGGAAAGCTTAACTTTTCCACAAGATAAAGCACTGCAAAAAGAAACGATATCGTGCATATTTCATTTCATACTGTTAGTTTGAAAAGCCAAGGAGTGCATCACTCCTTTTTTGATTCCCAAAATGAAATCAATTGAGTTTTTGCTAATGTGGTCATATCGCGGAAATCAGACATTCAGACAACTATCAACCAGATTGTTTTTTACGGATATCCTGAGATAATATGTGGGAGTATAATGTATGAATGTATTGTCAGTATTTTCTTATGTTTTTTTTTTCCTTTTGGAAATACAAGATCAGAGGTAGTCAATAGTTGCATGACGCGATACTGGACCATTTCTTCATATTATTTCGCCTATTAAAAACTGAGACCCCAACTGAGTTATCTCAAATCCGTTAGATCCGTACTAGTAGTCATTTCTAGATCAGGGTGCGCAAACTCAATAGATACATTTCTTACCTCAGAATATTCTCAATCTCAATGAACTTTACGTCCAACAGATGATTCCGTGACTGTATTGTTTGGTGAAGAAGACGCAACGCAATTTGTATAGTATCACGTGACACTTAGGGACTTTTCCCGGAAGCATTTTGTCCTGTCTCTGTGCCACTAGCAGCAATTGAGTTCTCTCGCACTTTAAAGAATCTGTGAAAGACGCCCAATTATTCAAAGAGGAAACCTTCTTGACTAGACGTAGCAAAGGTCTAACTATAGCAAATCTTAGGACTAAATAAGGTAAGAAAACAAACCTGTTAGTTTCGTAGTAGCTCGATCTAGAGGTAGACAGGTTTTCTTTTGCTCCAGAATAGTGTTAAGTGAATGCATTCACAATGATTTCCGTTTTTTCATCTAGCAAACATTATGTGCACCAACCATCAAAATATCAGTTTAATGGCAAGCACGGTATCAGACTCGATTAAACAACACTATTATAACTAGCAATAAGATTTTGGTAGTCTGAAACACAATATTTCTTTGTTATTGTTTTTAAGAGTGTGTCCATGAGAAAACCAGGCAGAACCAGGCAGGGGGTGATAATGCTCAAATCACCGATTTCGCTCAAACTTGGCACAAATGTTAGGTATCAGGAGTTAGCTAATGTGACAGAATGTCAGGTCAAAATATTAAATTCCCTGGGAGATCCGGGCTCCCCCTGTAAAAATCGCCATTTTGCCCGTTTATGCATAATTAATTAGCTAACTTTACGATGCCAGTGCAACAAACAGAAAAGCCACCTGGAACTTAAATGCACTGAGAGATAATCTGACATCATAAGACTTTAAGCACAATAAACTGTTTAAAGTCGCCGATTCGATTTCCCCCCTCTTAGCCCCCTTAAGTTGGGTCATCATTTCCAAGTTTTGAGTAAGACGTAAAATTAGGGTATTTTATTCCCAAATATCTCTGATGAGCAACCGCTTATATTTATAACTTTTGCATGAGTAGTTAAAGCCATCACTTAAGTTGAGAAAAAGATCATAAAAAGTTTGGGCAATTCACTTTCTTCCATGTGTTGACATAAACTGTTCATGTGACTGAACGACTTTTGCATATTTCATCAAAATTCAGGCCCTCACAATATTCGTGTGTTTGCCTTTGAATGAGAAGAAATCGAACAAAAAAACTCATCAGACAATGATTTAACATTAATAAGGGTAAAATCATAAAAATTGTCGTGCAAGAAACGCTAACGATGATTTTTGATAGCTATATACGCGATCTTTTCAAGTAAAAACAACATACAAAGATTTAATTCACAGTTCTACTTACTTTAACAATTTCGCCCTAAAAACAATATAAACGATCAATAAAATCCATATACGTATCTCTTAGATGTCTCAACTGCTAGTTTGTGCCCGCTTTGATTTGTTCTTCATGCCACCTTCGATGTCCAGTTCAGCGTAGTTCAGCGTCGTGACTCGCTGTACGACTAAAATTCCTTAGCCATCAGTTTACGCATCAAAATCCAAATCAAGTTGTTTTAGGACAAAACAATACGAAAGGTAGAAAGCCGATTCTTAACCCATTGAACGAATTATTTCTACCACTGTTGTAGCTCAATTCACATGTTGCAAACGTCCGATATCTTTGACATTAAATAGAGCCCGCATTTTTAAGCAGCGGTTGCCACCATACGGAAACGTCGTATCGGGAGTCAGGAACCAATAGCCAGGAGCCAGAGTTCAGTGAACAAAATTGCCTGCGTGCAGACGTCTCCTATTTCCTTTGTTGCACGCGTGCAACAAAGGAAATAGGAGACGTCTGCACGCAGGCAATGAACAAAATGACTTTCCGACATTCTCTGAGATTATTTTATTGTTATTGTATGCTGATAAATAATTTAGAATTCCAAATCTATTGGCAACTTTATTCAGACCATGATTATAAATGATTCCATGTCTTCTCAAACTCGGAGATAGAAGTCGCTTTGTCTTCGTGTTTTAGAAAGAACTATTTTTTCTATTTTAGTTGCACGTGAAATAGCAGCGAAGTGAAGCCGGATGTTGGTGCAGACCAGTTCAAAGAGACAAATAAAGCGTGAGACACGTCCAGATTGGCTTGCGACAAGAATTCCATTTTTTTTTTTTCACACTGGAGTCCCTTCTCCCCAGGGGAGTGTCCAAATTGCGTACAAATGCCCTACCCTGCTGGCACCAGATTTGACTGTCATAAACAGTGAATTTTTTTTATCTCGCACGGTCTTTTGGGGGTCTTATAAAGCCTAACTGTGGCACCACACTTTCACATTGAGTTAGATATTTTTCTCAAACAACCGCTTCCATATGTTTAACACCCTTCCCACATTCCCTCCGAGAGATACTTCAACTGTAATACTTCGATTTCAAATTTCTCACCCTACCCAGGTAAGGTCAATTTTCTCGTCCTAGACATCGATCTCGGAAGGGCCTTTTTGCGTACTCCTGGGCACCAAAACCAGTTTCGTGCCCAGCCGTATACCGTGCTGAGGCAGGCGGATGTTGAATTATGGACAGACACAACAATTAAGTTACAGACATTTGATGTTCCGGTCCGTGCGTGGTCGGAAGACACCCAGTAAATAATGCCCATGGGGTTGCCCAAGGAAAATTTGGGTTTTACGAGAGTCGAACTGCAGGAGGTCTTTAACGAGGAAAAGTGCGGACACATCTACTTTTTGGAGTGAATGTACTGCATGCAATTTTTAAGTTACAATATACTATAGATAAATCTAATTTGTTTCTAAAGTTCCTCTCATACTCCGAGTAGCTTAGGACATACAGGGAACGCAGAGATCAGACCATTGCATCATGGAAAATTCTCAGTCAGACTGTCATCGTAAAAAGTGGTCGCGGTCGCTTACTGGATGTGGATGTGTTCGTTTACAGGAGGTTCCAACTACAAGCGCTTTGACTTGATAATATATTTGGTGTGTTGAATAAGTGATCGCTTATTGGGAAGAGGTCACTTAAGTTGGGTGGTCGCACGTAGGTTCGACTGTGCCTCGTTAAGCGAAAATTTGTTAAAATGCAAGAGAAATCCTAAAATTGTAATACAGTGGAAGCTCTCGTACGAGAGCGCCCTCGGGACGAGAAAAAGGTGTCCTTAACTGGATCTGGCCGCTTACAAAAAATGAATCTCATATGCAGCATAGTTATGCAAGTGGAATTCAGCTACTTTAAAAGTGGTGTAAAGGTTAGATGGCCGCTTACGGAAGCTCCTCCCAGCTACAAATTAACACTAGTAATAGCAAAAAACTGTTTTTTAGTGTATGGTTACGCTGATGTCCTTGCCTTGTTGTAATTTAGGTAAAAGCATACAATTCAGTTTGTATTTTCAAGTGTAAACGGACGAGTATGTGAAAAAACGGTAACTCTGAAACGGATATATAAGAATGATTCATAACAGTGACAAACAGCCATATGACTGTGGACATAATATGAAAAAAAAAACAACATTCAAAGGCGGATAAGATTTCTTTGGAGTGTCTGCTAAGGAGAACTTTAAATCAAAGCTAACATCTAATTCGCCGGTAAACCCTTTAAGTGTCCGCGGCCGCCTACGGGAATGTAAAAATCCAGAGTTTGTGTGGGAGTTGAAACGGGATTTTGTGATGGCGGTCGAAAGTAGAGCTATTCGCTATATACGAGAGTGTCCGTTAAGAGAACTTAATCTACTGTATGAATCCGCAAATGACAGCTTAAATGAGAAGTGAATATAGTGTATTAGTCTGTGTTCAATAAACTGTTCTTTTACACCTTGCTTATAGCCAAAGAAGTCTAGCCGACTTTTCTTGCAATGTATTAGTGCCCCCTTTTGGGTCTTTTGTATTCCTCAGAAGTTTTTCCTCAACACGTTTATAAACGGTTATTATTATATTTTTGTAGTCAATAATATACCCAGATACAGATACCAACCTGTATAGTTGTAAGACTACGAGGATTAAAATACAAGTAAGTAAGTAATTATACCCAGTGGCAAGTCATTAATTGTCTAAAAATTGCACGGCACGGTCTGACTACAAAAAGGGCTATTATGGACCATTATTATCACGGTAATTAATGTCAATATCGAATAAACTAAAAAATTCAAGTAACACGACTTTCACAACCTATTTTCAACACACCAGTTATAACAGGATATTGGCGCGTACAAACAATAGATAGCGTATTCCGCATTCCGGAGTCCGGTAGTCCGGCGTCACAGATTCCATCTTTTTGGCAGAGTCTAAAGTCAGAGATGGAGGGTGTTCGAGCAGGTGGTTGTTTTCTGTAGATATAGACGGATTGTCAGTGATCCTTCTTGTCCTTTGAGAATGATTTTGTTCTTTCTGACTACAACTTATTTCAAAGACTTCGAATGTTCGGTGAAAAGCCGACACTTTTAATTCTGCAATGTTTCAAGATGTTTCGATTTCATTACCTCGTCACGAAGTAACGCCACAAAGGACCAGACGAAACTGGAGCGGCAAATCTGGACTAAAGCACCTGAGAGACGTGTATGTAACATTTATTCACTATCTTTTATCCTTGTTGGGTCTTGTTTCACCTACAAGTTGGACCGATCGAAGTCTTGAACTAACTCTTTTGCTCCTTGTGTTTACTCAAGCGTTCCATAAAATATCCATCCAAACGTCCATAAATAACACAGAAAACATGCCTCAGGTGACACGTTCTAACAATTCCGCTATTAGTATCGATAATGACGCATCTGATTTGTGACTTCTCGCCAACTTTGTGCTATTTTTGTTTAAAAAAACGAATGTTACGTTTCTTCCAATTTTGGTCAAATGACAAATAAGCGTCGAGTCAGATGTACATAATACGTCATTATTGATAAAGTATGAGATTGCCCAAATATTTTATGATTGATTTGATAACCTTAAAGATGTCTTGCAAAGAATGTGTGAGAATTAAGTACATAGGTTGTCGCTCATGGGAGATGTTAGCAACTAAAATACCTTTAATTTAGGGTTTGGTCAAAACAGTGAGAAGATGTCCTTACTTTAGGCTAAATAATAGGAAGAGATCGAATTAGAGAGTAAAAATAAATTACTGAGCATTAAGTTTGATAAACATAGAAGATGATAAAGTTGATTAGATTTGAAGTTGTCTTTTCTTCTTGTTGAACAGCCAAACCAAAGTCAGCTAATTAATTATGCAAAAATGAGTAGATTTTGTCGTTTTTTTTTTTGGGGGGGGGGGGGTCCCTGTAAATCCCAGGGAATTCAATATTGCGACCTTATTTTTTGTCGAGGTTAATATCTCACCACACCCATCAATTGTGCCAAGTTTGAGCGAAATACGTCATTTGAGCATTATCAACTCCTACCTGGTTCTCTCATGGACACACTCTTAAAATCGTTCAGTTGTATTTCAGAATTTCGTTATATGTCGAAGGAATGATCAATGACAATCGGTCATGGCAGTATTTATAACCGTGCTTGTTCGTTAACAGTTTTAACGTACTTACGTTTCGATTTCGCTAGAGATCAAACTTATATGATCCCTGTTCACTGAAGTTAGATCACATGATTTATCCACTCAGTAAGTACACACGTGATTAGAAAACAGGGAAACGAAACACGTAACCAAGGGCTAACATGTTTGCTCCTTACATTTTTATAGGCGATGGTCGTTTATTAGCTTTGAGGGAACCCGGCCATTTTGAGGAAAATTAATATTGTACATTTGGTATTCGTAGTAATACATGAGCAGGAGATCTCAGCAAGCTCTGCTGAGTTTTTCAGAGGACTTAAGGTCCCCGACTTTTCTTATCATTAAATTACTAACACATTGTTTGTCACTTAATATTACAATTTATAAAATAACTGAGATTGTACGTGATCTGACCAGCACAATAGGTAAGGAGACTAGACGTGAAGGAGTAGCTGTGTAGGATTTGCGATAAATAGAACATTTAGGTAATTGAAACCTACAAACCGTCACCTCTATCATATTTGGCATCACTCCGTGTTATAAGAGCTTTTAAGCAATTTTCATTTTGTTATTTTCGTATGGATTTTTTACTTTATTGTTTTTATTATCTTTTTAAACTTAATTTCACCTAGTTGTATTGGGTCCAAAAAATATATTATGTATCATGTGATTTAGCATTGTTTTTTAAATTTGTTTTTTACACTTTAATTTTAACTAGTTGTATTCTGTCCCCTTAGCAGAATATAATTATTTGGTTCACTTTAAGGCTATTAACTGAATATGATCCTTATCATTGCTTACTGATTGCAGCCACGTTTGCCACTGATGTGCGGCCGGATAAAGCAGTGTATGTATTTAGCCTTGATGTGTTTGTTCGTTGTATACAGAGAAACCAGGGGAACGAACGGAACATGTGTTTGCTATGATAACAATGGGGGTGTCTACAACCTTCAACCACTGCAAAGAACTGATGGGAATCCCAGGTTTGAAAGCCGTTACTGACATACTTTAAAAGCAGCTTCGAATACAGGAAAAACTGCTAGTAAGAATCTATTGGTTTGAAAACCTGCTGGCAGAAATTTACTATATATTTTAATACTCAAACTGAAGAACCTGTTTAGCTAAAAAGGATCAAGCAGGTTCTTAAATGTGGGATACATTAAAATATCATGATAAATATTTTAATCAAGGAGTCTGACTTTGAGATTGAAAATTTATATTCAAGAAAATACCTTTTTTGCATGTATAAAAAAATAATTTATTTATTTTTATTTTTTTATATACAACTCTTGTTGCGGAAGTAGCACTAAATATCCATTCTGTAATCAGTTTTATAGGCATATCATAACACAATTGTGAATAAATACTGTATACTGGGTTTTCACTGTGCCAGTGTAAATTACTGCTTGGCAAGGAAATTGTGTATAAATTGTAAGTCAAGAACACCATTCGTGTCCTCCTGGAACTCCAACGATCTATAAGTGACCCTATTATTTGTTACTCCAACAGATTTAGGGAGGAAGGCAGAGGAAAGATGTCTGGTTATGAGTATGCATACAATCCCTGCACCTCATTTGTAATAAACGCGCCATTACTTCACCCAAATGATTGTCTTGATGATGTAGCGGTGAGTTTATGTATTGAGTGTACACATGAATTAGCGCTTTCAAAAATTACGCTCTCTGTGAGGTAACGAAAATGTTTCCACGTTAGGAAAACAGCGGACATTTAAACTGTACGAATTTTGAAATTTATTCGTTGCAGTCTCTAAGTTTAAATCTGAATAAGTCGTCAACGAAGTTAATTAATTCATCAATACACACCTGCACCTACCTATAATAACATGTAAATTTTCCAAAAGCAGAACAGGGCAAATTTAGTAATTCATTTCATATGCCTGGAAAAATACAGCCAATCCGCAACGCACAGTGTTAACAGTCAGTGTCATCATAAGTAGGCAAGTGCTTCAGTCAACGACTTTTCCAGCACCGAAGACGCAGAGCGGAGGTCAGGACTTGACCTCTGAGTCTCACGACAAGAAGTCATACGGGAAGTCATACCGCTCATGAATTGTTTATCATTTCAGATATGTTGTTGGCCACAAAATGGTGCTAGTTTCACAAAAATTGGAGATCAAAGTACGGCACACTGTGGTGAACCGACAAGGATGCAGCTAATATACAAGACTAAGTACGTAAGGCCGTAATGTACATTATTGCTGGCGAGCAAAATGCGAGCCCGCAGTTGTATTCTTGAATAACCGATAGCCGGAATTTCAGACGTTACTTCGAGTCGCTTACTCCCTCAGTAACGTCTAAATCGACCGGCCATTAATGCCTTCCAGTGACGCCACTACCCGAAAACCAGGTAGTGATTTTGATTGGTTGATTATCCAAACATTCGCATAATTATGTGGAATTTATGTATAATTTTAGCGGAACTGTCGTCTGATATTCAGCGGATCGTGTGCTTGCGTGGAGTTCAAAAATTTCGAGAGTCGTTAAATTGAACTACAAATGAAGAATCCTTGTATTCCGCCTTTACTCTCACGAAACCTGTCACTTATTTTTAGAGGATATCCTGGAGAAGAGTGGCACTACAAGGTAACACTGATATGTAACCGGACAAAGGAAACGCCAAGCTTTGAACAAGACCCGGATGATTCGTTTGTAAGTGCACTCAAAGAAACCTACTGAAAGTACATAGCTTATCAATATAAGATTGAAATGACAGAGATAACGTCACCTAATATACAGCTACGTTATTTTGGAGTATTAGCCTGAAGGGAAATCCAAAAAAAAGTTTAAATAAGACCTTGATCCAACCTTGTATCTGAATATACAAGGGCAATGCGAGACGGCCAAAGAACATGAAATCCAAGCAGGCGCGAGATAGAGAACCTTTTTAGGGAGAAATAGGACAACTTTTTCAGTCTAAGCCTCATTATTGAAAGTCTCAGACAAAGATAAGCGGCTTTCTGGCTTGAGGAGGTTACTTCACAGCAAGAACAGTAGAATATCAGACCTGCCTAAAGTTTGAACTAATGAACTACTACCAATCTCTGCGGATGAGAAACCAGAAAAAGCAAGCCGTATTTATATATTTTGAAAACACGCCAACCACGAGTAGCCTTGTTTTCCCCAGTCAAATGGTAAGGTACAGTGCGCTATCAAAACAAAGGAGTCTCTTAGTTCCCAATGAAATCTTTAAGTAAGGTATGGTAAAACGGGCAACAAAAAAATCAACTTGTCTAGCAACATTGCTGCAAAATTAGTTGAAAAATCGATGTTGCGCGTTTTACCAAACACGCTCAAAGACAAATAAACGTTAGAGACAAAACCGAGGCTTACTTTATCTTAATAACCAATTGCGCCTGCTGGTTTTCCTTGAGCCGATAGGCCGCTTGTGTATTGGTCTTATTGGCTGCCATTCACAAAACCATGCTTTTTAATTTTCCAAAAGACGTTTTCTGAACATTCTCTCCTTTTTATCCCCAACAAAAACCCTCATCAGGTACGTTATCCATGTTTCCGTCCATCGCTCTTAGAACTAAAAGACTAGCTGAAAATCATAGTTGTAATTGACCGTTTCAAACTGTGATTGCAATAAGCAGCGTTGATAGAACAAAGCAAGAAAATCAGTGTTAAAAACCTTTATCTCCGTGCCTAACAAACCAATCATTCAGAGAAACATTGATCCAAAATTAGATTATTAATTCTGGAAAATGAACAGAGTTTTGAACGCCATTTTTTACGGTGGAAAATCTAACAGTCTTTTCAGCAGGACTTTACAACAAAGTGACCCAACCCTTGGGTTTAAAAGTGTCATTGAAATAAAAGAAAGGGACAATGGAGTAAGATACAAAGTTTACAAAGAGGTCCGCATGTTAATGTAATATTTGTAACTGGGTTTTTTTCTTGTTAAAACGAGGATCGTTTCGATGAAAACCCTTCAAGCTCGAGATATCTTCTTGTCATATGCTGGCAAATGGCGCCGGCACTAACGCCAGTGTTTCAGTTTTCAAACACTTAGAACATTCTAAGTAAACTTTCAAAAAGTGACTTATATTAATTGCGTATTAGTTATTGGTAATACCCTTAACATTCACTGACCGTAACAACAAAGGTTTTGCAAAGAGCTCTCGTTTAATCAATCTCTAAGTGGCCCTCTTACAAAGATGTCCGTCTTATAGAGAGTCAAGTAAAGGGAATAAAGAAAGGCAGGGACCAACTCTCGGTGACCGTTTTACAGAAGTGTCAGTCGTATGCATATTGAAACTTATTTTACGGCCCTTTTCCCCCTAAGGTATATTATTAATGCCAAAAGGATGGAATAACATATTTTTATGCTCTCTTTCACCAGCAATTTTTTCTGACCCACAAATGCGCCTGTCCAAATGCTTGCCCATTGGATCCCACAACAACTACAGCCGCATCTACTTCAGGTAAGTTACTCAAAGAGGCCTTGAGTATGAGTTTGAGTTTATACATCAGCTTTTTTTACATTTTTTCTGCCCCCTCACCGCCCCCTGGAAAATAGTACGATTTACCGTG
Organism: Porites rus; assembly: GCA_964035705.1. Taxonomy (NCBI): domain Eukaryota; kingdom Metazoa; phylum Cnidaria; class Anthozoa; order Scleractinia; family Poritidae; genus Porites; species Porites rus. The sequence goes on along the minus strand of CAXIVM010002404.1, from coordinate 133,899 downwards.
TATGATAACAATAAAAGATGACTCATCGTGGTTTGTGGTTTATAGGTTATTTCTTAGACAACTTTTCTTTCAATTATGTACCATCGCAGCTAGCCAAAATGATGGAAAAGCCCTGTGGGAGCCACTGTCTATTGCTCTTGGAAGTGTTATATTTGTGATACTTGTAATTTTCGCCATCTTTTGCTTAGTTACAACCCCACAGAATAGGAACGACCACGGCGAAAGGAGACATCTCTTTAATGATCAAGACAGCGGAATCGACGAAAGTAGAAACAGTTTTCCTGACTCCAACCTGGGAAAGAGGATTGCAAATCTTCTGAATGATTCACCGCCAGTATCAAAAATTTCTAGCTCAAATAACGATATAAAGATGCCACCCAAAGACATCTTAAAGAAAACTGAACGTTCTAATGTAGCCGTTTAAGACCACTACTGCTAGATGAAGTGCACGTTAAACCATCCAAACCATGTAATACTAGCCAAACACTTTTGTATAAACATTGATTGCTGGTACATAGAAGCAAAAATTTTATCCTAAACCTTCTGCCATACAGTAGCAAAACAGTGTTCTGGACGTTGTATTTTATTTTCCCAAATGATTTCTCTAATCTGCGATCGACCAATCCCTTTTAGTACCGAGCTATCTCATCATAAACCATGATTTTTTTACATTTTTTTCCTTTTTTGTATCATGTAGTTCATAATAAAAAGAAAAGGAAAATGACGGAAATGAATTCTTTTCGAATTTTTTCCGCGAAATCCCGTGGACGCAACAGTGTAGCTGGCGCGTATAAAAATAATTACTTGCGTTCAGTGTCATTCTGTTGAGCAGCTGTTTCGAAGGTAATGAAGAAAAAACTGCTTCAAGCACTTACTGCGTGCATCATAAACTCTTTAACGACAAAAGCGAACATATTATGTTTGACTGAAGTTATGGATCTAAAGACGCTCGGTAAGCAACTTGAGTTCTAAGGAGCCATATAACAGTTGTTTAAGCACTTAGAGGATTTGTTAGACACTTGCCTGTTCCAGGCGTTCAGATTCCTGTTCCAGGCGTTCAGATTGTACGGCGCAAAGAGAGGTGAGCAGGAAAATCAGCGAGGGGGTGGGGTCGGGGAGTGAGAGCGAAGAAACGCCTGTGGTACTTTTTAGCAAAAGCTGGATTCCTCTCGCCCCCATGGCCTCTGAGTCAATAGCCCATTCGGCCCTCGGCCTCATGGGCTATTGAACCAGAGCCCATTCGGGCTCGAGGAGTAATTGTTAAAGAACTTAGTACGGTGGATGGCCCCATCACGGACAAACAAGAGTTTACTGAACAAAGGAAGTTAACGACGCTTTAATCAATCTTATTCCCCGGATTACCTGTAGTGTTCAGACGGCGACAGGCTTTGCAGAATCGAAGAGGCTGTCGCTGAATTTTGGACATGAAAACAGAGGAAAGCAAAAGTTTGAAGTACCACCCATCACTGAGACGCGGATGCTTGACCTCATTGAAAAGATTCTCACAATTAAGGCTATCGGCGGTGGTGGCCTTAGTGCAATCACTCCTAAGTGAGCGGCCCCAGTTCTAGCATCCCCTTTCTGTTGCCAAATGAACCTTTCCATATCAACTGGTTCCTTCTCCTTCGACAAGGAAAACTGCTTACGTCTCCCCTTGTTTAAAAATGGCTCTCGCGAAAGACCCTGAAAACTACCAAACAATTTCCATATTGCTTGTTGTATTAAAAGTAGTCGAAAGACATGTCGCAACATCTTCCTTTAACTAGCTCCATAGTTACGAATTGACAGATAACCTCCAATCAGCCTTTTGAGCAAATCATTCTACCGAAGCTGCATTTATAAAATTAAACCAACGAACTTCATCTTAATATGGATATAAATATATGGTTGCAGGTTTTAACTTTGTCGATCTTAAAGATGGCCTTGAATGTGATAAATAATGTGATAAATCATGAGCTATCTTTTTATGGGGCCAGCGACTTAGCAGTAAAATGGTCTAGGTCATATCTTACAGGCAAGAAATTGAGAGCGTTCGTGGGAGTTCCTCAAGAATCAATCCTAAGCCTATTCTTTTTCATATGTTTGTAAATAAATCCTTTGATTAAAAGTGACACTACTCTGAACGTTTTAAACTCTTCACGAAATATTTAGTGTTTTTCCAAAATAACATTTTTTAAGAAATGGGCTTTTTATTGATAAATTCGAACAGGTTTCCGCTAAAAAAGACCCTTTTCTTTGAGATTGGTATAATTTGAATCTAAAAGTCCTAACATTAACTCGGAATCCATGAGTTTTTTAACAAAGCTTTATTGTGCTATTTACGGATAAAGAAATAGTTCAATAGTTTGTTTTCGAAGCGGCCGAAAGAAAAGGAGATCATTCATCTCTATTTGGAAAACGTTCTCTTGGTAAGCCAGTTGTTCATGAATTTTTATAAATTAATTTTGAATTCTCTATATTAAGTTTACAAGCGAATGAGGTCCTGAATTTTCATTAGATACCACACTTGTATTCACAGAATGCCAACCTCGTAAGACTGATCTAGGATATACCTATTTCATGACAAAGTTAGAGCATTTTGCGAGTCCACTTCGCCTGGACCAGGCCCTGACGTCAGCGGTAAATTATGGCAGGTGTACGAGCTTGGACAGTCAACTCTGGTCTCGCAAATACTTCAGCATTTACGGATAGAAGTTTAAACTCAACAGAAAACGTTTAAGGTAAGAAAGGTGGACAATTAAAGCCTCTAGTATATTATACTTCAAGAAGGAAACCTGGTAATCGACTGAACTTTTGCTGTTCCCTTGTATATTTCCGTCTTTCCATAGGTCAGGGAAAACCGAACCGACTAAAAACTAATTAAAAATAAACGACAAATCTGTCAAACTAGGTTGGCGATTTATCTCGCTTAAAACCATGAAAATCTTTCTAGCACTAGAGGTCTGTATTGTGGGATCGATTGTGCCCACGGCTATAGTTGTCTCTGGCACTATTAGAATTATTGCTTGCCCAGGTATGATTCTCTGATGATGAATGGGGTTGAATTCGTGAATCGGCGCCGTCAATGTTGTCATTGGCAGCGTAGTCGAACTCATATTTCCAGGATTCAAAGCCTGACTTTCGTTGTTGGGATCATTCTGTCTCCTGATACATTGCCAGATTGTCCTTCGGTAGATAAACAATGGAATGGGAATAACAAGAAATGAAAGGGCACCAATCACTGGTATAGGGTACTTTGCACCTAAATAAACAATACACAGATTTAAAACAAACATTGGAGAGTTTTAGATTCACGTTTACGGAAAACGTCAACTTGTTCCACGTGACCATTATTATCACCATCATCATCATCAACAGCATCATCATTATCATTATCAACATCATCATCATCAGCATTATCATTATTATTACTATTATTATTATTATTGTAACGGCACTCCTGTGCTTTAGTTTTTGTTTCGTAGTATTTTTAGCTATTTTCTCTATTGTAACCGTATTTACCTCACAATGAGTTTTCGCTAGCCGTCACATGACCTTTGCTTAAATATCTCAACACGTGCGTAGTTTTACTCTAAGGATCACAGATATTCGACGGTAACCATCTCAAGAAACTTCTTTATTGCTGTTGAACCTGGAACCTACAAGAACGTTAGGCCCAACACCTCCTACAACGGGATTGCTGTAAGAGTTGACATAATAACTCCTAACCTTGTGAAATCTGTGAGTCATTTAGTTTCCATAGTTTCATGGGTTCTCTCCGCCACTGGAGTTAACGCCGCTACAGTCTAATTGCTGAGAATAAAAAACTACGCACGTTTTGCAATATTTAAGCTAAGGTCACCTGATGGTTAGCAGAAAATCATTGTGACGTAACTGCGGTTATAGTAGTAGTAGTAGTAGTAGTAGCAGTAGCAGTAGCAGTAGCAGTAGCAGCAGCAGCAGCAGCAGCAGCAGCAGTAGCAGTAGCAGTAGCAGTAGCAGTAGCAGTAGCAGTTGCAGTAGCAGTAGCAGTAGCAGTAGCAGTAGCAGTAGCAGTAGCAGTAGCAGTAGCAGTAGCAGTAGCAGTAGTAGTAGTAGTAGTAGTAGTAGTGGTGGTGGTGGTGGTGGTGGTACTACTACTACTACTACTACTACTACTACTACTACTACTACTACTACTACTACTACTACTATTACTACTATTACTATTATTATTATTATTATTATTATTATTATTATTATTATTATTATTATTATTATTATTACTAGTTTGAAAAGCTGACGAATGTCAAAACAGTACCTGTTGGTCCAGGGCTGGTGGGTTCGTCTACACACCCATTTGGACAGGAACAAAGGCTCGTGAGTAAGAATTTCTGTAAACAAAAAACAAACAAATCCAGTATATCGAGACGTCCAGGTTATTGCTGCGCAATCATGGAAGTGGTTTATAGCCATCAGATAGTTCATCGCATAGTTCACAATACTCTCTCAGGCATGCCAGGGCTTTTGATGTAAAGTTTAAAACTTGCAGGGCCAGAAACTGTTTTATTAATTCACAATGCCTCCGGGTAAACTCATTGGGATAGCCACCAGATTTTCAAAAAAACTTTGTTTATATTTTGTATATTTTATTATGTATAGATTATTTTTATAGTTACAACTTTTCTTAAACCGACTGTAATTTGTGCGTTTTTTGTCTAAAATTTAGGAGCTTTATATTTTATATGCATATAAGTTATTTATCCCCTAAATTATCCTTCTACCTATCTGATAAACATTCGTGTCATTTTAAAAAGGGAAAGCAAACCTTAAAGAACCTTTCAGAAAAATAAATAGGTTTACCCAGGCGTGACATATGATTTGAGTGATTTATAAACCTACCTGGAGTTTTGAAAACCAGGTTGCCTGAAATCTGAGGTCAAGTCCAGCACATTACAGGCAATCTTTCAAAACTTAATTTGCTTAAAGCCGTGATGCTTTTAGAGTAAAAATAAAAATCTCCCTCTTCAGGACTTACCACCCTCAGCCCTTGACCATGGGCTCTAAATAACTTCCTGGAATTGACGGAAATCAGTGGAAATTGTTGAAAAAGTGCTTGAGGTGGGTAACAGCCACCAATTTTTTTCATAGGGGCGCTTCCGTCAAGGTAGGTGTCATCTTGTTGCATAGACACAGGGTTGTCAGCTGGTATGTATTTGGGGTAGCCTAGTTAAATTCCAGGGGAGTGGGGCTTTTCTAAAGAGCCTGGTTTGTGCTGGACTGTGGCTTTGCTGACATTTCCACTAGGGCTTATCCCTGTTTCCCTGGGCTGAGTGTCTCCTTCAAATTGAGGAGGACTTGTGTATAGCTTGGTGTCAGCATGTTGCACCGACAAAGAGCTATCAGCTGGTATGCATTTGGGGTAGCCTGTTCAATTCCAAGGGGGTAGGGTTGTTCTAAAGTTTGACGTGTTACTGCGCTTGGATGCAGGCTAAAGTTCCAACTAAGCAAGCAATTAAACTGGCGATTATAGGACCTCGCTTTTTTAGGAATGTTGTGTTGGATTGTATTTGGGAGACCAACGGCAATAAAAAATGAGGTAAATTGGGGAAATGGCTTTGCAGTCGGTGGCTCTAACACTAAAACTGGCCCTTAAAATGTCTTATTTTCCAAACTAATGAGAAAGCTTCACTTGTGCCAAAAGTCGTGAATGCCAAAGGATTCAACTTTCTGCGAGTCCATCCGAGAGTATAAAAAATAAACATCACTTCATCTACGATGCCCCTGATATCTCTGGAGAGGAGACTCAAGGCGAAGATTCAGATAAAAAACCACACAAAGAAGAGAGAGACTTACATGCCGAGAATTATGATTTTAAACAAAAGCTGTTCCTTTCAAAATTTGGTTCTGGAGAGGTTTGGATAGAATGATGATGACATATTTTTCTACACAGGATTTCGGAGTTACCGAGCTTTTATGGCATTTTGCAACTTTATAAAACCTTGCTCTGAGATTCTGATGGTGTGGACCACAGCACGCGAAAACGTGAGAGAAAGCTCCGCAAACAATGCTAATCTATTTCCTTTTTTGCAATGAAGGAAAAGCAAAGAAATAGAAAGAGAGGAATAGAGCCCATTGATCAGCTGTGGTTGTTTCTAACAAGGGTGCGTCTTGGCTTATTCGAGTCAGACGCATGTCTTGGTTTTGTTATTCTTAAAGCCATCACTGGAGAGAACTCCCGTCTACTCTCTTTTCCCCATTACCTTGGTTTTGATGTGCAACATCTGTTGTCAGGAGTGATATCTTTAGCTGTGACTTTCTCGTCATGTCCTCAAGTTTCCATATGAGAGCCATAACATGACAACAACACCTACTGTTGGAAGCCGGACAGCTGCCTATCACACTTTGCTGCTAGTATCTTTGGTGTCCCGCTTTGGTTACAAATCATTTTCACCTTGTATTTAACATTCCTCTTATAGGAAGCCCAAAAGCAAGCACGGACGTATATAATGTTATTTTTCGTGTTATTGTACACCTGTAAATGGTGCACAAAATTGGCCATATGAAGGTCTTTTTCCTTTGAGCTTATAACAACTGCTGCATTGGAAAATTTCTTCATCAACTAACCGGAATTTTTTACCGGCTCAAAAGCATCCATAGGAACAAATGGGGGCAAAACAGAAAGGTCCTCTGAAAATTGAGTGTCTTCATCCGGCGGGAAGGTGTCTAAGCCTCGAACTACACGAGCTTGCTTGTTTGTCGCTCAGCTCAGTCTCCACTGTTTCTATATTAAGGGTCTTTACCTTTTCAACCTTTGCTTTCGTGTAGCTCCTCTCAGGATCAGGGTCGTAAACTTTCTCTCTGTAGTATTTTTTTTGTAAGGAATCGAGTTGAATGCCTTAACCCTGCCCCAGAAAGAAAGAAATCTCAAATTAAAAGCAGAAAAGAGAAGATTCTAGTGAAAACGAAATCCTTTTGACTAGGGCAGTGTTTATGTAACAGTGTTTATGTAATGCAGGTGCTGCGAAACTTACTTTTTGACAAGATCTTTCTCTCAGTCACCCTGTTGGTTCATTCTTCTGCATTTCAACCGAAATCTCAATTGCGGAATTGTCCATTTACTTATGTTCTCTCCGTTTCTCCCGGATGAACATGAAATGTCTTTTGGTCTAAGGTTTATCTCTTGCACAGTCTCGGTGTTTTCCGCCATGATTTTTAGTTTCGCGCGAAAGACAGTCCTTAGGCCTCGCTTTCATGCAACTTCCGGTCTGAATGGGTGTATCTCTTTCCCATGAGCTTTTAAACTGAACAACTCCAACAAATTACACCTTAGAGAAAATACCCAAGATGACACATATTCCAAGATTTATTATATTTCCAATTGTAACGTACTCTTTGTTAGTATATACCAGCGTTGGTATCATGTACTCGTCATCGAATCTGCAATGCGCTTGCGATTGTTTGCCAATGGTTTTAAAGCTTGACTTGTTTTTTTTCCACCGGCAAATCTAAAACGAAAAGAGACGCTTGAATAGCGCTGAAGGATGAAGCTGTTTTATGGAATGTGATGCTGAGTAAGCTGTTTTAATGCTGTCAACACTGGCCACCTGTAATAACTGTGCATGTGACGTTCCTTTTTTTATGAAAAGTTAGTTCCGGGGGGGGAAGCTACTTCCCACACATTCTCTTAAATGAAATCCAAACGATGTTCTCACAACTTGAAAAGCGATCAGCAAGGGTCTTGCCAGCCGATTTGCGTACTGATCATGCGCATTACGTCAGAAACCAAAGATCAACGGTTTTGAGAAGGACCAAAAACATGGCGGTCGAAGGCAGGACTGCTTCTCACTGTTATGTCTTCGTAATTCGCAAATTTATTGATTTTATGTCACTTTTCAGACATGGTGAGTGGTTTTCTTTTTCTGTTAAACAATTTCCCTCTGCAGAGTTTGGAATATGCAACATATACTAACAGCTTTGCAGGGCTGTCAACTCTCCCGGATAATCCGGGAGACTCCAGATTTTAAACCGTTTCTCCCGGTCTCCAGGTTGGAGTCTCAAATCTCCCGGATAATCGTCATGTGCCCTGCATTATGACGTCATCTACACCCACTCCCCATCAATTCTCAATATTTGAAGACGTGGGGGATTGACAACCCTGCTCCGTATATCTGATAAGAACCGCCGAAGAGTTGAGCTATCGAGCAGTGTTTTGCTGCAGACCTTAGGAAAGTTAAGGTCGCTTCAAGATGCAGAGCTTTCAGTTGTAGTTGTGATTTTTTTATTAGGATAGTTTTGAAATTTAACTTTGAATTCAAGGCGTTGACTAATCGTAATAAACGAGGTGAAATACTATAAGTGTGAATGTTTATTGAGTTATGAAATGTAGAGCTGTAAGATCATATTTATAAAGCTCTCTTGAATACTACTTACTTCCGATAAATTTGACACTTTCTCCAGTAATTTTTATCAGCATCATAACTACTTCTATAATCTTCCAATGTCCTCGTCCGGCAAAAACGATGTAACCTATAAATCGATCGAGTGCGTTGTTGTTGGTTAAGATCTAACACGGTTGCGTATGCATGATATTTTTTTTTTTAATTTTTTAACCACTTCTGATTTCCTCTTCCGGTTCGCTTCTCGCTTCTAAAAATATTTACTGTGGGAAAAATACGGTAAGTACGTGGTGTAAGCAAAATACTGAGTTATCCGCTGACCACCACGCACGGTGACCGCTTCGCAAGTTGTGAGAACATTGTTTCTCGGTCCCAGACCTCGTCTCCTCCCCCCCGTCCCCCACCTCTGGTTAGTTCTTTACCTTTACATTAGTCACTGGTGCTCTTTACGATTGCCAGAACAGTAAGGCAAGTGGTTTAGGGCAATGGATTTTCCCTGGATTTCAATGCAGTCTCCTCGGATCGATCTTTTGCAGTAGTCCCGTGGCTGTAACTTCTCAACCACCCTCCTCATATATGCATTACATGTAGCCAATTCTGAAGTTCTTTGTCGCTATATAAAAATTAATTTATTCCAATTTACTTCTTTATTTTGTCAACCTTGCCTGATTACCAACTTCTGAGGCGCGTTTAGGTCTAACAGCCGTTGAATTCCAGTTAGGCGAAAAGAAATGGCTATTGATTTTTGGTCAACCTCATTAGACTTGGACCTTTTTGAATGGCTTTTATTTTTGCCCGAAACTGGCTAGAAATTACAATATCGTGCCATTTGAGACTTTAAAAAATTATCATAGACGTGAAAGATTATTTGTAAGTGTTAAAATTAAATGTACATGTGTACCAATTTTTAACTAACAGTTGGCACAATCAGTTTAACTGAGTGCGTTTGGCTTGAAGATCTTCTTCCTTTAGCTGAGGAGATGAACAAATTACAAATTTTTTGCTGTTGTTGTTGTTGTTTGAGCTTTGAAAATGGCAGCTTGATTTCTCTGACAAACGATGCAAGAAAACGGCGGTGCGAACATTGCAATGGCTTCTCGATTTTCATTGGCTGCTTACATCATATGACTGTTTGATCCTCTCCTTTCAGCGGTTTATTTCCGCCAGTTTCTCCATTTTAGCTCGTAAAATGCGCCACAATGCCCGACAAAGTAATAATAATATAAAAAGGGAAAAAGAAATCAGACATGAGACAAAAAGTGAGAAATGAAACAACCAAACCGCAAACAGCAACGGTAATTAGTTTGTGGTTTTGAGGTTTGCTCGCGTGTCCTGAACATTTTTTGTGATTGGTCACCACACAATCAACATTCCATAAATATTTCTGGTGTTCACAGTAAGACTTGCGCTTGAAAGTCTCAGTTTATAAAAATTTTACCACTCCGTCCCCTCTTCGCCGTCCCCCCTTGGTCATTTTCGTCCCTGTTTCTACGCATGTCATTTTTCTCGATATTTTGCCTAAAAATGAAACCTTGACGTTTCTTTCCGCCTGCAAGCTTATCATGACAAATGTTCGTGTTCTTATGGAGACAAAGTGTACAACCTGGCTCCTCTGCAAACAGATGAAGGTGACGATCCGAGGTTTGTAAAGTATTAACGGCATTAACGTAAGGTAGCATTCCAATAGTGATGAGTAAACTGGGTCAAATTTCCAATGTAACGTAAAACGTAATTCTTTCCGATCAAATTTTTGTAACAAACTTTCCTCTTGTTAAACTAATTAATAATTCATCAAGAAAATACATAGGAAATTAAGGAAAGTGTTTGGAAACCACATGAAAAACTGCTCAGTTTTACATCAATAATTCTTCCCTCTAAAATCATTTTGTTTAAGAGATAATATCTAGCAGCAAGCGCCTATAAAAGGCGGGAATTTTTGCGCGAAACACACACCTCTGTGGCTTCTGATTGGACACATCATTTTTCTCACATGCCGGTAAAAACATCGTGAGCGACTCTTATTGCACGTATCATTTTCTACTAGCTACACGTGTGAAAATCATCGTTCGCTCTTCTGATTGACTAGAATTCATTTGCTTATGAACACTTTATATTACGAGCTAGCTTTTTGTTCAGTATTTCTCAGTATGGGGTGTCAATAAAGTCGGGGTCTATCTTTTTTTTTAGAGATAGAATTAGGGTTAGTATCCATCCTAACCCTAACCTTAAACCCAGCCCTTGAACACCATTCTTTTTAAAAAAACATACACGGTAGAACCCGACCCCGCCTTTTACTGACACCCCTCGGTATGTATATAATCAATATCTTTATGTCTATAATAAATGCAAAACTAGTTATTTATACACCAAAAATAAGAGAAACTGTTCTTAATTACTGATTTTAAAACAGGGTTTTTTACGCGGACGACACGCGAAATTGGAGGTACAATGTAGCTGTAAGTATTTAAAAGTTTCCTTTAAGAATGATGAGAATTCTTGACAATGGGAAAAGGACGTAACTAAAATGGTAAAAAGCTATCTCTCCAATTATCGGTAAATAAACTTGTTAAGAATAAATAACGCATTTGATGCCCTGAAAAAGGCAAAACCACGGCTACAAACCAAAAAATTCAGCTGAATTTCAGAATGATATCTGGAACAAAAACATGCATGACAAAGCAGCAATCTGCTTCTGGTCACAGAAAAAGTTCCATTGCGTCATTGTAAAGATTTAAAAGCTTCATAAAAGCATTACCTCCGAATGGTCCTTGACGTTTCATCATCACACTATTATGTAAAGAGAACTAACGCAACATTTTCAGACTGAGGCCATTTCTCATCACTCACTACTTAGTGCGACCTCTATTCCCCTCAGGTTTGTGGATAAAGATGGAGAAGGTCCCGGGAATTACATGCTCATAGGATCTCAAAGTAATTTTTCCTGTGTTAAAGACAAAAAATCTAGCAAGCCGCAGTTGGAATACGTCTCTACCAAGTACGTAATATCTTTGCGTCTGAGCAAATACTGTGAAGCAAGAGAGAATAATCTCATGCTGTCAAGACCTCGGCCTGTTGAGCTCATATTCCCGTGATCATAGAAATAGAATAAGGCTTGGTCACATGACTAGATACTAGAAAGAGATCACAAGACACTACCTGCATAGACTGTTACTGGGATGAATGGCTAAGGTAATTTGGATGGTAACTTTGCATTCCCCTTTGTATAGTCCAGTACAGAAAGTCCTGGGATGTTGTTCTTGGCTGCCAAGACCTTATCTAACATATCTGAGAACTCCCTAAAGACACTGGTATCCTTGGGTCCTACCTTAGGCTACTTCTCCAACTTATTAATAAATGCTGCTATCAAAACATTACAGTTTCCATACCTTTCCTGCAATACAGACCTGGCTTTCTGATAAGCATCTTCTTTCCCAATCAGAAGATAATGTTCCACAACTTGCTTTGGCTTTCCAGTTACATACTGATTCAACATATTCAACTTGATGTGTGCTGCTAGTGGTCTAGAGTCTACTAGAGCATTAAAAGCACTCTTACACAAAAGACATTTCAGGGGTCACCTTCAGGACACCTTCTAGCTTTTCAGGCTAGGGATTTTCAGCATCAGGCAAAAATTTAAAAAAAAACTTGCTGCCTAATGGTTCAAACTTTGTTAAATACGTTAAATAATCTACGAAGCCACCTTTCTCAATCAAGTCCCCCACCCTTTTTTCAGGTTAAAGAATGACTGTATTAATCAATCACTACTGCAACCTTTCATGTGGCATGTGGACTGATCCAGTATGGTTTATTCACATGCTGGAAGTTTAGATTTATTTTTCATCTTTGACTGCAGGCCGTGTGCCTGGGGTTTTCCACTTTGTGTTTTAATACAGTCGAACCTCCCGTAAGCGGCCACCTAAAATTCAAAGGCTTGGTGGTCGCTGACAAGAGTCGGACTGCAAGGGCGAAATTTTTAAGTCAAACTAGAATAGAGTGGTATACTTATTCTAAGAAAATAATGAAAGTTTACTTTCACCTGCCAATTACTGGTTATTGACAAAATCTTTAATTATTCTATGCGACACTTCATTTACTGAAGTGCACTTATAATTAGATAACGCGCGTGATAAATTTTTGGTTAAAAAATTTTACTCGACATGTACGACGTCTTGTACAGAAATGTTCCTAAAACGTCTGAAGAACAACAACTTAACTTCTTAAACTGCGACCTGGAAATCTGAGTCTTTTTCTCAAGGGTGGTGGTTAATATTGTAGTCATAGATCGAACAAATAACACACTGTAATAAATGTGTAGACAATAATGACAGCCAAACAATCAATTAATTTGTGTCCATTTTTACAATGTACTTCACTGTTTAGTAGGACCATGTGTCAGGTGGTCGCTTACCTGAGGTTAAAAACAATATAAAATTCTAAAACTGTCTGCCGAAAAAGTGGTCGCACGTGGAGGTTCGACTGTACTTATGAAGCATTGATACTACCCTTCCATGTATTAATTTAGCCCTCCCCCCTCTATTAAGCCCCCCCCCCCCCCCCCCCACTCAAACATGCTTTCAATAAATACGTCCACAGCGGGGGAAACTTCATAAACGATTTGCAGTATCTGTTGTTATTATACCAGATTAGATAGGTTGCTATCCAGCATTATTAAATGTCCTTCTTCCTCAGTCCGATATGTCCCGCGTCACTTTTGTCAACACAGAGCAGGAAAGAGCAATCCACTCAGATGTTCCATGTTCTCAACTGACTTGTTACAGAGTAGACAAATTAGCTAGGGCTTATTTGTTTCTTTAGAGGTTAGTAGGGTATTTGCCACCTTCAATCTAAATTGGCTCCCACACACATTCAAATGGAGCCAAAACAATGTTGCCATACAACGCCGGGCTTCCACCTCTCTGTCTCTTAAAAAATATATATGCAGAAAAATTAAAGCCAGCAATGTTTGTATTTTTGTAAACCAAGGATAAACATCAACAAATGGGCGGAGAATCCCTGTCAATGACAGTTTTGATGAAAGGCTGGAACTACCAGAACGATTCCCTCAAAAGTATTTTGTCCAGCATGTACCTTTGAGTCCGCTGTTTGTGCCAGCTTGTGTTACCGTCCTTGCCAGCTGGGCCTGAAAGAGGACGTCAGTCAATATGTTCCCACAGTCGCAGTCATCGCAAATACCCGCTTTTATACGAAATTACACGTCAGAAACACCCTGGTTTCTCACCTTGCTCCTTGTCCGCGATCTGCATTCTCTCTTCGCTTCATTGAAAGCCATCTTGATCAAGAGGACAGCATTAATTTATGACTTTCCTCGGCGAGAGTATAAACATTTTGAATCACCGCGTACAGACAATTGGATAAAAATCATGAACACAAAACAAAAGGTTTGAACCAAACGGCCCAGAGACACTCAAATCATCGTGTGTACAACTGAAAGAAACAAGTTTAGGCTTTCTCGAGGACTGTCATTTTCACTTTCTTTTTGAACTGAAGCATGCGCACTAAAAGCTGATCACCACGTTTTTTTGGGTAATGCAAATTCCAATTTCCAAGAGTCTTTGCTGGCGTTGTCCCGCTGACCAAAAAGCCAGAAGACTGTGACTATGAGATTGGCCAAATTCGCGAACGAAATACATCACCTTACTCGCTTCTTTGAGAAAGTGGACTCTTAGCAACGGTCACGCTTAATGATGCTCACCAGGCGCCACTAAAAATGAAAAATGGCTGTAAACTTACCAAAAATCGCATACAAACCAAACTCGAGCCGTTACTATAAATGACTACGTCAGAATAACGTTTTCAGAAACTCGAGCCTTCAGAGTCTTAGAACAGCACCACTTTCCATGTTAACACCAAATAAGGAGTCACGAAATCCTATGAATTGTTATAATGTAGAAAATCACTCGAACCTGAAAAAGTCTCGGGCGTCCATGGGTTAAACTCAATCACCGGATATTGTAATTGTAATTGTTTGATCGGCTTAGTTATCATGGTATATTCAGTTTGCGCGTCAGTTCAAGACTCGGCCGCGCTAGTTGGCTATGAGATGGTTATAGCCAGCTCATATCCAGCTCACGCTCGAGGAATAATTGCTGAAAAGCACCCCAGACTGAATAAAAGAGGATAAGATTTCCACACAGTCCCACACAATTATTATGCATGCAGCAATTACGTACTATTTCCCACAAAATAGCTGATCTGAATAGAGTCAAAACACTCATGCATAATAAATATATGCGGCTTTATACAAATCTTAAACTCAAATGAAGGTATATATTGTTACTTCTATCAAAGGCAAGCTACTTGTGCAGAACGCAGAGTAATGCAAAATTGAAAAGAATTTGATCAAGGGAAGCTAAACAGCAATTACTGAAGACTGGATTGTGATCACTTCCCGTGGCAAGGAACTGTAGGTTATGATCAGCTCCATTTCGCAAAAAATTACCAGGGTATGTAATTAAAGCGGAAGTCTAAACAGAGTCGTTTTCTTGGTAGATACTGTTCATACCTTGTTCCTCAATTCAATTCAATATAATTTAATTCTGTTCTTCTTGAGTTAAGTGTCTCGGTTTGTGAAACATTTTATTAAGTAAAATAGGAATGAAAATGTAGCGTGGTTTTGTGACGTTCACTGAATCGACTGGAGCATGCCAAAGCGATGACCCTTGAGTTGTGAATAATATCCACGAGAGAGTAAATAAAATCAATCAATTCGTCATTTTGGCTGTTGCGCACTAGTTACTTGAATTGTTACAAATAAATAAGGAAAGGAGCCTGCACGTACACATTTTCCCAAGGTTTAAGTTTTTTGTGAATTAAGTATTGTTCTTTTCGGTCCAAGGGAAGCAGACACTGGAGACGAGAGTCAAAGACGAAAATGAAACTGTGGAATATCCGCTGGCCACGAATCCGTGACGTAGTGCGGAAAAATTACTCTTCGCAGCTTTCCGCAAAGGAGCTGCGCTTTTGTTAGGCAGAAAACCCATTGAAACAAGTATTCGTGCATCTGATGGCTGGGTAGGATCGGCATCATTTCCTACTTGTAGATGGTAAGGAATTTACGAAGTTTCCTCTTAATCATCGTTCTCTTACTCGTTCATGATCGTTTGTTCGATTGGATTTTGACCCAAATACCCTTTTAACAGTATTCACCAACAGATTTGTGCTATGAAACGTTTTTTTCGCTAAATCATGTTTGAACAAAGTGAAAGGGAAAGAAATATCGCCTAAAGGGACAAGAACTTAGAAGTAATTAGTCCTTTTCAAAAACACCGGAAGCACAATTGAGCATCTGGGTTCCTTCATGACCACATAATCCGCTGCGACAAAATATTTGCTATTAACGTCATTTATAGTACAATTCAATGTGGATAATTTAGTTACAATCGAAGGAAAGTCGAAAGAGACGTTATTAGTTGAATAGTAGGGAAATATTTGTATCTGGTACAAAGGTTGAATGATCACAACATAGTACCTACGTTTGCACGGAATTTCCCAGAGATCAGTTTGAACTCCTGCATAACTTACACCTATTTAAGTAATTAATTCGTAAATTTCCCTCCCTTACTTGAGTTCCAAAATCTGTAACTAATAAATTCTAGAACTATCTTTAATAACACAACACTTTGGATTTCAATTTAACTGAAAACAGACATTTACAAAAAAGAAGAAAAGAGGAGTTAGCTGTCAATAACGAGCCATATTCAAAAGCCATGTCCTTGTGTTCACTTTTTTGCTGCATGTGATCAGCTCTAGAAACGGCCAATTTTTCAGGAAAAACCCCGTTTAAACTGTTACTTCTATAGATACTCTGTAATGAACAGCACTTGCCAGGAAGAGCGGCCTCTTTTGTAATGAATCAATGGATACTCTTTTCCTTTGTTTTTAAGTTCTTGTAAGAGACTGCTCAGTCAACAAAGCATAAAACGTCTTGGCTTAATCAGGAGTAGTACACACAAAAGCGTCAACGCATGGTTCGTTAACTTCAAATATTATAGGTGAAAGGTAGCAACACTCGAATGCTTTCTGCTAAAATCTGTCGTATAATCAACCTCAATAGTTGTATCACACGATCGCTTACGAGAGCCGTGATTTTCTTAGTCGTACAGCTCTACTTGGGATCACTTTTATGGATTCCCCTGATTCCCGAAGTAGCCGCTTACGAGTTTTGTGACTGCAGCGATGATTATAGACTAGAAAGAAATGGATATAGAATTCTTAGTCACACCGTATCGAGACTGACTCATGGGTAAACAAACAGGATTCCCCGCTATGTTTATTTTTATTACGCGCGCTCGACGGACTTTTAAGATATAATAGTAAGATTGTCTGTAAACAACCTACACCATTATCATCATCATTTTCAGTCTCTGCATCAATATCATTACGTCGGTTCTAATTCAATTTGGAGCATAAATTGTGATTTCTACGAGCATTGCTAATCAAGAATAAGCCATGCATTTCGCGAGATTAATCGGTTTATTTAAGTCTACTGACAGTATCATTGTTATTCTGAATATTGTCGGTGACCTTTGTTTTAAACAGTTTTTAGACCTTTCTACGATATCAAATCTGAAGAAATTAAACTTAGTATTTCCATTCCTTTTATTCCTTTATTTCTTTTTCGATGAAAGCAAGAGTCGAGAGTCTGAGATAGGAATATTTTTACGCTAACTTAGTTCCCAGAAAGAGTTGGATCCCACCCCAGAACCTTCCGGTAACCTTGCCTTGGGTGTTATTTGTTACTCGATCTCGTTATTTACGTGTTTAGACTTGTTTTGTTATCTAATCTGTAAAAGCTTGCAAACTACTTGCAAATTATAAGAACATTCGTCAGTAGTTGGTATATGTGGCGGGGTTCAATTTATTATCTCATCCATTAAGTACACCGCTATCCTGCTCTGGTTCCGTTTCGTTTATTTTCTTGTTTGCAGTGGGTAGGCCTCCCACTTTGCGATTTTTTTTCAGCAGCTTGTTCTTTTCCGATGATTTTATTTCGGCGGTATGCTCTTCAGTGCGTTTCGGTGGATTCGTTTCGGTTGTTTCTTTTTGGTGTTGTTTCGAGTTTTAGTACATGCCTATAATAAAATCATTCCATTATATAACTAGTAGCATAACTAAACCAAAAGATGTAACTCACCTCTTATGCCAAGATTCTTTTTACATTCGCTGATGTCTGATGTTTGCTCTCGCAGTCTCTGCAGAACGAGCAGAGCAAATACACTCTCAGTCCGGGAAAGTCCCTTGACGTCACATGACATTTTATTTTCTAGCGGCGTTCTTTGAGTGACTTCCAGTTACGTCTTCTACGTCTAGCGACTGCTTTAAATTTGTCTTAGTTTTATCTAAAGTTGCTTTTATTGAATTTCCTTAAGCTGGCTAATTTAACTTGTCATGTAAATTTTTTTAGTTCGTTCAGGTCAATTTGCTGTACATCCTTGCGATTTCTTACTGTGTAATAGTGTGAAATTGATATAGCTTCTGAGAAATGGACGTCATGTAATACACCGTGAGGCCCCGCAAGCTCATGCAATTAAGGCAGGAAGAATGTTTTTTATATGACCAAGAAGCAAAGCTTGGTAGCTCAACTGGAATTTATCTCCCGTCTTTGAGCTTTAACCACGCGGCCATTTGGAAAGATATCGAAAAACGGTTACCACGATTGTATATGATTGAGATAAATGAAAAGTTTTGTTATGACCGATGGCATGTGAACATCCGGTGTATCAGCGCCGTATAAATGAACAGTCATTGCCTTTTTAAATACTTCTGTTCCTTTGAGGTTCAATGATGGCGACATTAGACCAACCTTCAATTTTATCCCCCCTTGACTCAAAGCAGGGAACTATAAAATTTTGATTTATAGTGCTTTAAAAGGCAAGGCTGGTCGAACAGCTATGAATTGCAAAGCAGAGGGCTTCTTGATAAATACTTTACTTCATCAGAATGCAAAAAGGAAATAGGTACATTTCTTACCCCTAGTATATTCTCAATTTCCCTTAAAGTCTCTTTCCATGGCCAACAGATGTTATTCTACATTGATTTACAGAAGGGGAGCAATGTGATCTGTTTATCACGTGATAGCAAGGGACTTTCCCGAGACCCTTCCCAGTGACGAGTTATTTCCGTCTCTGAGACGCAAGAAGGAAGTTTAAGAGCGGCTTTCCGTAAATATCGACCCACGGTAGGCACAAGTTCAAAATTTGATTTCGCTCATTTTTGGTTCATCGATAACCCTTAATGAGGAATGAAACATGCTGTAGTTAGTTTTCCCAAATAACGTGTTCTTTTGTTAAAATTCGAGAAAACTCATTTTGCCCGTTCGGAGCTCAAAATCCACTTCCGGTAAAGCGAAATTTTACACAAATTTCATTGACTCGTACGTCAAACCAGGACGATTTGGCAGCCTTTGAAAAACACGAATAGTTTTTATGACCCTTTCTCTCTTATAAGACGATAGATTTGTGAAAGCTGTAATAAATTTGTGGCCAAAAAGGTATTGTTAAAAATAGGCCATATTGACAATTTCTACCGTTCAAAATTAAAGGAATAAATAATGCAAATTTTTACAATGTGCTATAACTTAAAATTTCGCAAATTGACTCCCTACGGCTTGACTAGTCCCCAATGTATCAGAAAATCGAAACAAACCTCTGGGCAAACGACTTTAAGTAGCCCGCAAGACCTCGAGTTCAACCCCAATTTTGCGAAAAATCGCGACATTCCAGGGGTTACTGAAATAGCGTTACACGGACCGTCACACTAGTCATTTACCGACAAATACGCTTTAGACAATCTACTTAAAGGCAGATTAAAAGGCTATTAGAATTTAAGTCTTTCAGTAAACCTATTATTCTCATCGATTGCAGCATTTTCTTCAGATACAACATATAGCGTCCCAGAGATAGCGTCACACACTTTCATGTTCAGTTTCCATCGAAAAATGGTATATAAACAGAAAAAAATCTAAAAACTAGCGCTGTTTACTGAATGAATTTTTGCATTGCGAGATATTTACCGGATTAAATCATCGCCAAACAATACCATTTAGTTTATAAAAACTAATGGAATTTATATAGCGCTTATACATCGCTCTTCTAAGCGCTTTACAATGTAAAAAAGGACATAAGAATATCATTAAGCACAAGCTTACATATAACCCTACTGTACACATCTTAAAAAGGAAAGAAAAACAAAACAAATAAAAACAAACAAACAAACAAACAAACAAATATGACGAAACTAAATGTCGTATACCCTTTTAAAAAGAAACGTTTTCAACTTAGATTTAAAAAGATTGACATCAGAACAAGCGCGAATTTCAAAAGGGGAGCTTGTTCCATAGTCGGGGGAAAGCAACGGAAAACGCTCGCTGGCCATAAGTTTTCATGTTAAAATTTGGTTCTTCAAGGCGTAAATGATCCCTTGATGACCGTAATGTATTAATAACAATAATATATAGCATATAGCAGGGAAAAAGACATTTCAGAGGGTACCATGGACGTCTAAGTTTCATGGACTAATGCTACGGAGGACGAAGAAAGTCCTCAAGTCCGTTTTTGCTTTTTAGCTGTTCCCATTCGTTCGTTACAAGATTCTTCTGAGGTTTAGTATTATACTCTACTTTGTTTCCCTATTTTTATTGTCGTTGTTTCTTTTTTTTTGCGGAAAAGACGATGCTCTCTTTCCAAACGTTGTTGAAAGGAACTTTCCGCCTTATAACCTGTTATCTGCAGTTGAGACCACAAAACAGCCCGGACTTTTTGCGTAAGCCAAGAACGCGGAATAGTCGAACGAATGGTCTGGAGCAGGCGGGGAGCGGGGGGGAGAGGTGAGTGCGACTGGGAAGAGAAGCGAAAAATACGTCCAAAAATACGATAGAAACTGACAAAGACAAAATAAAAGAAAGAAAACAACAAAGAAAAAAAATGACAGTTTCACAGTCTAAAAGCAGTTGAAAGTTAGTACCACCAAATCTGTTCCTGCTGATCAATGACAAAGCGCCAAAAGTGCTCGACGCTCAAGTTCAATATATATCATAAGTTGCAAATGAAGGAATGCACGTAGTTAACCCGTAACAGGCCTTCAGAGAGTTGGGACAAAGCAAAGAAAAGTGAGCCAGAAAAAATGGCCAAGGGGCGGGGTTAGGGAGAGAGGGCTAAAGATCCACCTAACCTCTCCCTCTTACTCTCTTGTACGTTTGTTTTCCTCTGTTCCCCATTTCGCGCCACTGTCTACCATCCACTGTCCACTACGCCTGGAACAGGCTAGTTTATGGTGGGCCACTGAGAGTTTTTTCCAATACCGATGCAAGGATCTATAGATGTCCATTTAGGAGCATTTGACATTTTAAAAGCTCATAGTCACGCTGCAACTATTCCTGCTTTGGCATGTGTAAAACGCCACTTTTCTGTTTTGCTATAGAGGAAAGTTTTTGGCGATTTGTTTTTGCCGATGGTGTTTCATCTTCGATCGAAACGAGTTAAAATATTTTCTGAATCGTTCGTTACAAAGTATCTTTATAGGCGTGATCATAATACATCGAAACGTACATGTATACTTATAGTTACATACTTGAAAGAGAAAAATCGCAAGAAAAAAGAAAGTTTTCTGATTAGTTAATATTGGTTGACCCCGTCTTACATTTAATGTATTTATGCCTTTGGACGGATGGTTGAATTAATAAAACACACCACTGTACTTGTTAAAGTCTGTTTCCTTTGGGCTCGGTCGTCGACGTCTTGCCGACGTCGCTCAAAAAAGGCGACTTTTGGGCAATTCTGCGTTATATATTGTATCCAAACAAAATGACTCTTCTAAATGAGACAGGTGTATAGATTGTATGCTGGAATTTGGCATGTGATCAGCGCTGAATAGAATGTTTAAAGTGTATCTGTAGTTAACACCGCTGGCGTGACGGGCCGTGTAACGCTATTTTTAACCACTGGAATGTCGCGATTTTCGCAAAATTAGGGTTGAACTCGAGGTCTTGCGGGCTACTTAAAATCGTTTGCCCAGAGATTTATTTCTATTTTCTGATAGATTGGGGCTTAGTCAAGCCGTAGAAAGTCAATTTGCGAAATTCTAAGTTATAGCGCATTGTAAAAATTTGCATTATTTTATCCCTATAATTTTAAACAGTAGACATTGTTAAGATAGCCTCTTTTTAACAATACCTTTTTGGCCTCAAAATTATTGCAGCTTTCACAAATTTATCGTCTTATAAGAGAGAAAGGGTCATAAAAACTATTCGTGTTTTTCAAAGGTTGCCAAATCGTCCTGGTTTGACGTACGAGTCAATGAAATTTGTGTAAAATTTCGTTTTCCCGGAAGTGGAATTTGAGCTCCGAACGGGCAAAATGAGTTTTCTCGAATTTTCACAAAAGAACAAGTTATTTGAGAAAACTAACTACAGCATGTTTCATTACTCATTAAGGGTTATCGATGAGCCAAAAATGAGCGAAATTCGAATTTTGAACTTGTGCCACAAAAGGTCGATTTTGGTCGATATTTACAGACAGTCGCTCTTAATTTCTTCTATTTGAGAGGCGTCCTGTTTTCCAAGAGAAAGCTTTGCTGATTGGATGCAGAAAGTGTGGTGTGAAAAGCAAAACTTGGTATAACTTTGAGGTAGGAAAGAACGCCATTTGATCCCCATTTGCTTGATCTCGAAGGCGATATTTGGACTTGGATCCTCTTTAATGTCAACTGACTCGTCAGTCGCAGTGATTTCTTTTCTGTATGTCTCTTTCGCGTTGGCCGAAAGTATCAGGCTAATTCTACTTATTATAATTTGTAGATGCGGTATGAGTGAGTAGCTCGATATATCACAACAATAAAACGTTTCTGTCGGTGAACCATTTTGTCAAACGAGCACAGTTCTTTGTTCGTGTTCATCATAATACTGAAGTATTTTATTCCATAATTTCCCTATATAGCTTAGAATGATCGATATTTCTCGGTCACCAAAGTATTTAAGACGATTCTTTTGGTTCTGCAGATAACGTTATCTTGGTAATTTTATGTATTTGTCTGTACCTGTTCAACTTATTGTGACCTTTCATCACTTAAATTTTATCACGTCGGATAGTTTTATACACTTAAAGCGTAATTGACTGGATAAGAAGCATTCAAGCAGATCAGTTTAAATACGGTTGTAAATCAATAAGTTAGTGGCCGGATATCAAAAGAAGGATCCAATAGATCAGTGAATGGGATAAAATCGACATCGAAAAATTACATGTCAGATGTAACAACAAACGGAAAAATGATGTATACCATGGAAGAGAGAAAGGAATGCCGGCTCACGATTCGTCATACTGCGTTTTAGAGTGTCTGCGACCCAGGCTACTTATGGGACCGTTGATCGGCGAAAGTTCGTATTTCAACGACCACTTTTAACCTCAAAAGTTAAAGGTCACTCTCTAGAACAATAATTTATATACTTTCAAACATGCTGTTGTGCTTAAGGACAATATGCTCAATATGACTTTCCTTTCTCTCTTGGCCGTTTTTGGATAAAAGAAATTGTTAGTTTGTGCCTTGTTCGTTTCCCATTGCAGACCACCTAAACTGGTACCCTTGAGAACGTGCACTCGTATGCATGATTTATGAAAAATCAAAAAGCAAATTCCGCTTGAGGACATCACGTGGTTTAAATGGAGAAAATAATTTTGTTCGATTTTAACATGGAAAAGTCTTTTTCTTTTTTTAAAACGCCTAGGCTGCATTACTTTTTCGAGAAGCTGAACCCGGTAGGGTTACCCAGTGGCTTTAGGGTAAGTGATTTACCATCTGGCCACCTATCGATATATTTCAATTATAACATGACTCCGAGGCTTTCTGGTCACTTCTAAATTTGGTTTAGTTCCCTTTGTGGTCAAGTCTCCTCTGGGAATGGCGAGACAATGGAGTCGTGAAAAATTTGCCATTTTGTCCCTTAAGCCTCTGATTCATGTTTGAATTTTGAAATATCAAAAGTGGGCTATTGCCCTATTCGTTACGCGGCCCAGGTCCCAGCCAAATTTTGGTCTAAATCCCAGTTAACAAATCTGAAATCCCATTTTCAGTGCTCGTTTGCGAACTGAAGCGCATTGCCATAATGAAGTAAAAGCGCTGATTGATGCCGTGGATTGACGATAATTTCTCATTCTGCTGGTAAACGCTCTTTCTCTTCCAACCCTTGTTAGCATAACCATATTAAAACCAATCTTGTCTTCCTCATTTTTGCCACTGGACCGTAAAACTCGTCAGTTCTCTTTGCCTATATATTTAAAGCTTCTACAGCGACCCGTGCAAGGCACACATGCACACGCTTGGAGTACTTTAGATGGCCACTGATTGAACTCTTACTCTTATTCACATAGGGTGTTTTACCACAAAGCATCTCAGGCTTCCACCATCGTCTACCAATCTCACATCGTCTGTTTCTTCGAAAAAAGGCGTTTCTCATGCATTAGAGGCAACTTGCTCCCTTTTTCTTTCTAAAGGTCTTTGTTTGCTTTTTGGGTCTTTTACCAAGTTATTGGCTATGTTGCCCGTGCAGGAGTGCCACAAAAGTTGGAGTCTGAGTTTGCCGGGGAACGCAATGAACTCTGACTAAAGACGACGTTTATTGTTCCCTTTTTAGGGGAGGGAGCGTCTGTGCACAGGCTGGATCACTCGGATGAACAAGGAACGTGACTCACTTCTTCTAGGCATTTCCATATGTTCGTCAATGGTCCGCGATACGAACAGCGCTTTATTGGGAGTTACCGGGTTCAACGAGGTCCACATAAAACATTTCTACTGCATGATCCGCGAACCCCCTCTTCGCGGCGGAAACTTCAGTTCCACGCCCGTATTTGAATTTTGTCGTACGCAAACGTGCCCATGTCATTCTCCCGACAACAAACTGCTGAACTGACCAGACCAGCTAACTGTGTTGCGGCTCATGGCATGAGACACAGAGGCAAAAAATAAGACTGACATTATGCTATGTGTTTACTAAGGTCTACTGGTACAGAATATTATTTCTTTTATCTCAAAGAATAGGCACATGTGAGCAATCGTGTCAAATAATATATTCGAAAATCATCAAAGGAGAGATATTCCATTCCCAATTTAAAAAATTTTCTATCCCTTTCCCAGTGGTTAAATCCCAGCCCAAGTGCAGTCAATCCCATTTTCTCAGGACCCAGCTAGGCAAATCCCAGTTCCCATTTTATCCCTTTGGGACCCTCCCGCAAGAATGGTGATTTTGGCGCGATTTCTGTGACGGAGCAAATTTGAAGGTGCCCGATCTCTTAAGTAGAGAGTCTCAAATCGGATAGCTGTTCATACTATACCGGATAGCTTTTCGCGTCGGCACGCCGGAAAAGCTATCCAGCATAGGGTGAACATAGCCGTAAAAGGCCAAGAATGTGTATAACGCGAGACACGTAAATGACGTATACGGCAGCAAACGGAATAAAAGGACTACCTTCAAGTTACGGTAATAAACGCAAAAGGCTTTAAAGTGCAAGAAAAGAAAAAAATCACTTCAGGTAGTGATTTAGAAATTATCTTTCGATGAAGTATAGTGGGTAGTAGGTTTTGAAATAATCAGAACGCGTCCGTTGTTTGAGTCACTGTTCTTTTATTACAGGTCAAACCAGTGCATGGCCAGCCAGATGGTTGCATATATTTTGAATATTTTTCGCACCATGCTACCGATAAAGTGGATAAGATGTGTCTTGTTTCCAACGTTACTGTTTAGCTCCCAACAGTATCCAGGAGCAGGTGCCAGCGGAGACAGTAGTAAGACAATATTCAAGTGTTAATGGTATTTAGCGTTTTACCTCAGCGAAATGGGAACCTAATTAAAGTTGGATAAAATGTGAAATAGTCCTTTTCATCATTTTTTGTATGTTTTGTTTTCCCATTTCACTCCACCAGAGAAACGTTTCTTTCAAAAGTCGTTCTATCAACGAGCATACGCCTTAGGAAAAAGATGGCCTGAATTGAGAAATCAAAACAAACAAGCTTAGGCCCCGTTCACGCGAATCCTGATATTTTTGAAACAGCATCGTTTTTATTGGTTTAAGGTTCCGTCCACACAATCACAGGTTTAAAAAGGTAGTTTCACAAATGTTTGAAATGCATACTAAATAACATTTTTCATAATTTCTGTAAAAAAGAAGATGGTAAGACGAGTTTTAATACCATATGAATATTAGTTTCATTTACTTATCTTGAATTTTGAAAAGAGGGCTTTATGCTATTCTGTAATTTCTCCCTCTTTGTCTAGGCTTGTTTACTTTGTTATCGATTTTTGTTATGACTTTTTTGACGTAGTTTAGAATTTTCTCGAAATTCTCATTTGCCAGAAGTTTCAAAACCACAACTCCTCCTCACCGTCAACCCCTTGGTCATTTTCGTCTTTTTTCTTCTACCCCTTCTTTTTTATTTTTCGATATTTTGTCTTAAACTAAAAAAATGACTTGATTTTTTCCCCTGCAAGCTAATTACAGATGTTGTTGCATTTATGAAGGCAAAGTGTACAACCTGGCTCCTCTACAAAAAGATGGTCCGAGGTTTGTAAAACACTAACGGCAATAACTTGAGGTAGCATTCCAATCGTTTTGAAAAAAATGAGTCAAATCTGCACTGAAACGTAAACATAGTCCAGCAATAGGCCACTTACAGGGGATAGGCCCCCTTAGCAACCTGTCTGGTATGTTGCGATTAAATATTCGAAAAAAAGTTGGATTTCTATTGCCCTCAGATCTTGATATTCCTCTTATCTCATAGTTCTGAACATACCCGTCACGCCTGCCGGTCACCTATTTGTCTTCTATTACAAAAACCCGCTGAAAATATTTCCCAATGTCTGCTTTTGTTTTCTAGTGTCAAATACTAACACTATAAAAGTATTCCCATATGGAATGAATCCCTCAGCAAGGTGAAAATGTCTGAAAACAAGGCATTTTAGCCAAGTTATGGGTTGATTATGCACAGCTCAAGCAGAGTAAGGCGTTATAACCAGGGGTCAATTTAACAAAACTTTTAAACACGTGTAACTTACAAGTGTAGCTATTGTTCTCAGACTCTAAAACAATGGCTACAGTTGCAAATTACACGTGTAAAAGTTTTATTAAATTGACCCCAGATCCAAAATTTATTCAGGAAGAAAAAGGTCCGCCTTTCACCAAAAAAACACAACAACAAATGTATGAATAACTTTGACCAAAATGGCCGGTTTGAATATAAACAGGAGACAAAATAGTATACATAGCTCTAATAAGAAGTATAACGTAAGTTTACTTCTCGTGATTTATTTGGTTTTCCCCCTTTCCGCTGTTCTACTGGCTCTTTTCTTCATCTACAGTGAGATACACGAAACTATTCCACTCCAACTGTCCGAGATGTTTTTCAATTTTTCACGAAAAAACTCTGCGAGAGAAACGTTTTAATGTCGACGAAGCAACTCGATTCCAAAGCAAGAACGCTGTTCTGGCACGAAACTCAAACACCTGATTAGTGGACGTATAAATTTTTTTTCATCGTTCGCTCTACTGATTGGCTAAAACTCATTTGCGTCAGGAGCCTATGTATGAAAATTTACGACATAGCTTTTCAGTGATTATATCTCAGTATGTACAAAAATAAAAAAAAAGAGGAACTAGTTTTTTATATACGAAGGGTGAGAAGAACTGATTTACTGATATTTTTAAACAGATTTTTTGAAGCGGTTGGCACGCGAAATTGGGAGTACGCGTACAGTCCTTGTCGCTCCTTCTCGAAAGGTGAACCGTGTCCAGTTGGCGATGTAGCTGTAAGTATTTAAAAGCTGCTTTTAATAATGATCAGAACTCTTGACAGTGATAAAAGGATATACTTAATTAAAATGGTAAAAAGGTCTCTTTTCAGTTATCGCTAAATAAATTTGTTGAGAGTAAATTACTCATTTTATGATCTGAACCGTAAAACGACAACTACTTACGAACCAAAGAAATCAGCTGAATTTAAGAGGGACTTATCTGGAACAAAAACATACATGACAAAGCAGCAATCTGATCATTAAGGAAAAAAGAGAAAAGCTAAGGGGATTTTAGGATAACAGAAATTCGATGCGCGCAAAGATGTTGAGTGATCCACAGTATCAAAGGCTTTTTAAGAATAACGAAGATCTTTCATTGTGATGCTGTGAAATATTATTTGAACTAACAGACTATAACATAAAAGCCCGTATGAAAGTTTTTCTTTTAGCAATAGTTTCAGTTTTAGTGAAAGTTTTGGTGATCTAACACACGTACCATTCCTTCTTGACCTGAGTCAACTGAAATGTTGCCGACCGGGATACTATTCTAGTCACCGACAAAGGTCCATTGTCTCATTTTATAGATACAACATCAATTAAAGCACTATCTCCGAGTAGTTCTAAAATTCATTAAAATATATAAAGAAAGCTAACTCAAAATTTACAGATTGCGTTATTTTTTGCATGACTCATTACGTTGAGCGACCTCTATTCCTCTCAGGTTTGTCGATGGGATAAAAGCGACCCAAAAGGTGATCACGAGATCATAGGATGTCAAAGTAAATTTTCCTGTGGTATAGACAAGCCGCAGCTGGAATACACTGCCATTAAGTAAGTAATAGCGGGGCTCTCACAGCAGAGAAACTGTGGTAAGAAAACTTAGTTATCTATCTATCCAATAAACGTTGGTAGTCACATGAACGACCGTCTGCACCACAGAGAAACCAATGTGGAAAGTCACATTTTCTAGCTAGTATCCTGTAACCTGTGTTTAACTTGATAATGGTCATCTATATTGTGGTAAATTGACAGCTGTCGAAACAGGGCATAAGCTGACCAAAATCTTATGACCAGATCGCGGGCTTAGGTCCTAATTCATCGTGGTCACATGTTTTTCTAAGGTTTTCTGGTGAACACTTATTAGCTTTTCATCGATCGAAGGCTCAAGTTAACGTTCTTTAGCCTGTCCTCAAAAGTTATATGGTCCTCCTCTAAAGTTAATTATAACGCCCCCCCCCCCCCCCACAATACAAACGTCTTTAAAATTCTGTCACTTTGCTCTATCTTTGTTAGTTTTCAACACATGACTTTCAAACTTCGCGACTTAACTTTTTTTATGGCGTTCTATCCTGTCGCGTTAGCGTATTTTCGCCAACTGACCCCAATGAAAAGTTGAATGGTCTGTCAACTCATCTGAAAACCTAGCATTTCCGCTTCACTACTGATCGCCACTTGACTCTTGGCTTTAGTCAGCTGCTTTCTGGAATGCAACATCACGGAATGGAGTTTTGATTCTCCAGCGTAAGGTCCTACCGATCGAGCAGAAACCGTTACGAATATATAGCCGCTGTCTTTCCCTACGTCAACCTGGCACCCTGGAGGAAGTCGGTAGCGGTGTCCAACGAGGATTATACCCTTTTCTGAGGGGCAAAAAGTGGGGAATAAAAATTAACAAACGGCTCATAAATAAAATGCGCGCGAAACGTCTTAATTTATGTGGATTAACCAAGACACGCTGAAATAACTAGTGAGTTGTACTAATGACAAGTATTTCGAAAGAAGGTTAGAGTAGAAAGCGCATCGTTACACAAGCTCATAAATAAAATAATGCATTTTTTATTTTTGTTGAACATGGTCAGGCAGGTACTAGTAATGACATATTTTAGTTGACGCAGGACCTTTCTTCAGTTTATACAGAATACATTCATTAAGCAATACTGAGATGACGGACACCGTAAGTGGGCGGGGAACGAACTAGAAAAAGCAAACAATAAAGAGAGAAAGAATGTTCTAAGGGACCGACCATTAGAAAAGTTATGGGGGCGAGGGGAATTTTCGCGCCACGAGAATTTTTTTTCGTTGTCAAATTCCTTGAGTGAATTTTTTTTAGGCCATAGCATGAATATTTTTTAGGGTTAATTGGCGTGCAAGAATTTTTTTTCATTTAATTTTCCCTTGCGCGAATTTTTTGTTGTACTTCGTCCGCCCCCCTTCTCCCCCCCTCCCATAAGTTTTCTAATGGTCCGTCCCTAATCTAATATATAGATTTAGGCGAACCTAAAAGCGGCCCTGACCCATTAGAAAATAAGTTAAATTTAGTCTACTAAAATGAAATATCATGGGAGAGTTAATTCCGTTAACAGGATTAATAAAAGCAAGTGGGTCAATTTCTAAACTAGGAATTTCTTGTGCTACAGATTGGCCAATGATTGTAAAATGATTGTTAAATGCTTCAGCGATATCACCAGGTGACGTGAAAATTTGGTTTCCTGTTTTGACTTGAGACACTTTGGTTGATTTACTTTGCCGAGGTTGGAGTTCATTAATTCATCGCCAGGTTTTACGAGGAACACTTTTGTTTTCATCAAGGTTTTCAGAAAAGTATTTAAGTTTAGCTTTCTTCACTGAGGTATTGGCCTCATTTCTTGCAACTGTTTCCAAATCAAGGGGTCATTTGTAGATGCAGCTTTCTTTTTTAGAAAATCTCTTTTATGTATTTCACGCAACAGTTCCTTTTTGTTCTGAATGGTGCATGCTTATCAATAACACTCGCTAACAGGTGTTTCCAAAAGTCCCACATTTCATTTGGGTTATTGTGCGTGGTAACGCGGTTTCAGTCAATCATGCGAAGATCTCGCAAAAATTCAGCTTCATTGAAATTCTTGAGCTGTCGGACTTCAATATTAGAGCATATTATATTCAACATGTTAGAGCCAAGATGAGTAACTTTACGTATACGAAAAATAGCAGAGTGATCACTTATACCAATGTTAATGACACCTGACTTTGATAGCGGAGGGAAGGGATAGAAAATGGAAACCTATTGATGCCAGAGAATTTGGTTATGACCTCAGCGTACGCCCGAACGACCGTCCGTACGGACTCTGGAAGTAGGGGTAAAAAACTCAGTAGGATAGGGAAGTGAGCAGTCCCAGACATGTATGTTACGTTTCGTTTTGGCGCAAAATTAACCATTTTACGGGCAACCAACGGATTTGGACGAGTAAAAATCTAGATTGAAGTCTCTTGTGTCCGACTTACAACAACGTTTTCGCAAATAAATTTCTTAAGCTTTTTATTGCTTTGTGCTTGGTAACACTCCAGGAACAACCAAGTCTACCCCCTCCCTGCTTGGTCAAAATTTTGACAGGTTGATTCATGAATGAAAACTTATGTATCATCTAGAAATTTGTTTGCTGACAGACTTGCCGACAACGGAAGCCTATTTTTCATTTCAGTTAACTTTTAAAATTATCGTGTTCTTGTCCGGATCCTACTGTCACAAAATGGACTACAACTGTTGTCGAGTTTCTATTTCTGTTTTTGGGTTTTCGTCGAGGAAAGTGCCGCAAAGAGATTTATCGATGGCTGCCTTTGTGATAGTTCATGCGGGATATTACGGCGGACTACAGGAAAAATCTTCTTAACATTTCAAAGTTTTAGTTTTCGTGTTCTTCCACGGGCCGCAAAAAAAGGAAATACAGCTGCTATCAAGATTCCTCTGTTATTCAAACCTGTATTTTTTATTTGGTTTGGCTTGAGGAAGGCTTCGCAAAGGGATTTCAAAGAAAGTGAAAGTTGAGCATGCAGGATTTTACAACAGAGTGGAGGAAAAGTTTTTACCTCTGTCACTTAATCCCTTTCAGGAGCTACATACAAGGTTAGCCTGAGTAATTATTACAGTTTTTTTCCCCGTTTTAGTTTTGTAAAGCTAAGTCAGGCGTAATTATTTCATGTCATAACATGCAGTATTAAAGATTTGAAAAGATTTGAGACCGACTTCAATGGCCTCACACAAGCTTAAATTTATTTTCTGGTTGCAAATGGAAAGAGAAAGGTCTTAGAGAATACCCAGTTGTAATGGTTGCCGGTAAAAGAATAACGATAATTAGCGAAAATCTTGCTTCGAGACTCGTTCATAGACCTCTTTTAAACGCAAAAAGCCGGCTAAAACAAACGAACAAACAAACACAGTACAAAGAAATCAAAGTTTACGGAAACATTTCAGTCACCCTCAGATTTGCTGTCTGATAAAAATGTTGTTGTACATCTTTCATTGAAGTTTTATTCATGTTTTGATTGTCAGTCATAATTTTGCAAGGTTTAATGCAGCTTTTTTTCCTTTCGAGGACTGTCAGCTGGACTGTGTCTGAATTAAGCGTGAATGAAACGTTAAAGTTCAAAGCTTATAAAACGCTCAGAAACTCACTTGATTGCACTGGACAGTGGAGGGGGACAGGGGGGCGGGAGCCCGGGAGAACAGGGGGCGGGAGGGGTACGGGAGACGGGAGAAGAAAGGGCGGGAAGCGGGATCTCTATGATGGCGGGAAGCGGGAGAGAAATTCCAAAAGGCAAGCTTTCGTTAATTGTGACTGCTCATCATCCAGTCAAAGAAACGAACCCAACAACGTTTCTTGACTTCCATTTAACCTTCTCCGAGGCTCTAAATCAAAATTTTAATGCGAGAAAAGTCAAAAAACGTAAATTCGCACTCGGGATAGAAAAAAGAGCATTACTTCCGGTGAAATTGGAAACCTTTCCAAGTCGGTTACATCACAGGTCACGAGTCCTCATGAATGAGGTGGCGTGACACATGTACACGTGTGTCGACTGTGTAAGTCGTGTCAGTGTCTCGTCTGTTTGACCTGTCTCGCAGGTAAAATGTCGTCAAAGACCATTTTAATCGGTCTAAGTATTTTTCGGTGTGGTGTGGAAAACCCGTACATGGAAGACCTTCCTGGGAGCTCGCTCCGTACGATTGTACTTTGCAAAACACTAAATATATTTTTAGACAATGCTCCGTCATAACTCGTGGGAAGAAATCTCTCTCGGGCTACTGATTTTGCCGGAGAAAGTTACGAGAAAATATCTCGAATCTCCTGAGAAAGACACTTACACACACTACGACATGTCAGTGACCTGGTATCACTGCAACCTAGTCAGATACTATCATACCGGTTCAGCGCAAAAAAGCATTTTTGACCTTGAAGGAAACACAACAGAACGCGGATCAAGGATACACCTACGCTATTGGTTACTTTTGCAGCCAATGGCAAGTTAGTATTTTCGATCCTAGCCACCAGTGTTTAAACAGTCTGCTTCGCTCTCTGTACCTAAGACTTTACCATAGTAGCAACTGACGAGGAACGCTATAGTTCCGAAACTGCAGTCTTGCTTAAGAATTCATAGCAGTCGCACAGACGACTGTTAAGCAAAAACTTAAGTAATACCTACGAAGGAACAACAAGACATCGCGCTCTAGTTCAAAGACTCACCTATGTTAAGAAAAACTAAATGGACTGTGTGAGCGCTAAGAGAATTATCTTGACTGACGCACGGCATATTTCTCCAAACTTGGTGTAGCTTTAGCTTTTAAGCTACAGTGTACAACTCAAATCTCAAGATCGCACTATCCGTGGAAATTCAAAATCCTGCAAACCACACTATACTATAGAGCTGGGCCCAGAGTCATACTGACATGGCAGGAAATAATCACATTCACGGACAAAGAAACTTGCATGCATGCATGTATTCATTCACATACAGTCATTTCGGAGAAAACCAAAAAAACTAAAATCTTTATTCAGCCGTAATAAACAGAGGTCAAAGGATATAAAACACTTAACAACTGCATCTGAAATCAAATCCTGTCAGGAACACCTAGTACAGAAGCATAAACCACAGGAAATGATTACTCAGTATGCATGTAACAAACCTGCTTCATGACCTCTAAATACAAGACTTAGTGCGGCAAAAACAAGATTTACTCAGTCAAAGTTTAGAATGCTAAACGTCTTGCACTTTGTAGTGCTAGTAACCTTCGCGCGAGAGAAAAAAGAAAGAGAAGCACTGTTCAAGCAGACTCTCAAGGTCACGTTTCACATTATCACGAGCTTATGAGTCGTGTTTGGCCTGTCAACGCTTATTTCTAACCAGGTTAGTGAAAACTCAGTTTAACTAAGAAAACTGACTTGTAACAATTTTCATCTTTGGCAAATTACGCTACAGCTTTAACACTAAACCCGGGCTTCTTTTTTTTTTTTTAATTTACATGATGACGGGAAAAATACAATAAAGGGCGGGAGTCGGGAGACAAAGGAACAAAAAGGTACGGGAGGCGGGAGAACGGGGTACGGGAAGCGGGAGGTTGTCACCCCCCTGTCCCCCCCCCCCCCCACTGGACAGAGCAATCAACTTAACCACCCTCAGTGCCGAACCTCCGTTGCACAGCGTGCGTTCCCCTTCAGGGCTTCTAAAATAAAATATTGGAAAAGTATTTCAAATGACATAAGAAACTCTGCCTCTGTTGAGGTTTTTAAAAGGAGTGCCGGGCTTGAGATAATGAGAGTGCGGAAGTAAAGTATTTACTCGTACACTGTTGGTCTATTTTCATTAATTGTTTATTAGCTTTCAATTTTATAATTGTAGTTCGAGCATTCAAATTCAGTTGTAAATTATAAATGCAGTTTTTAGTTATTTCGTACATTACTTAGCCTAATGAGTCTTTAATTAATTAATTCTGAAAAACCCAATTGAGAAAATTAATAAAATGTATTGTATTGCCTAGCAGGCTCTTCTCCTTCTATATAAAATCATGTTTATTGGTTACGTAATGTTTTAGACATTGGGCAGACTTAACATTCATGTTCACATTCATTCATTCATTCATGCTTTAGCCGGACTTGACTTTCTCAGGTCCCAAGGCTCTGGTATAGGGGAGGACCGTATTTCTCGATCAGAATCACTGGTGGTCGGATTCCGTGCTCGTCATTATCTTGAGGGGGTATCCCTCGGTTTTTCTTGATCTTCCGTAAGATTGAGCATCTGAGATTGGGAGGAATATGGCGTTTTCCAGGGTTTGCTGGCTTAATCGCGGCATTTCGCGCCAAGCTAGAAATCATTATTGCCCGTATCCATCTCGTGTTCCATGGGGGTGCAGTATAGCGACGAAAATTGTTTTACTGCCTTAGTTTTGATTGTAGTGAAAATAACCATAGAGTTGAGCCAAGTAAAAATGAGTTCTTTTCTATTTCAGAAATCCAGACTGGCTGGCCATAATCAGGTTAGAGTGCAATCCTTCACTGGATAAACCTGATGATGCTAAATTCGAAGTACTTCAGGATAATACTACTACTTACGTAAGTATTTCAAAATAAATTTTTTTATTGATAATTAGTGTCCTATAAAGGTCGAAAAAAAAGCTCTGTGGTTTAATCATCAGGACTTAAATAGCATTTGTTTCGCTTTATTTTTCAGGTATTCTCTTTAAGCCATAAGTGCGCTTGTCCAAATGGTTGTCCAGAGGAAATACCAACTAGCAGTAAGTTACTTGCTCTGCTAACGTTCTTACTTTTGTTTAGGTTTGAAAGAAAAATGATCCTTTCTTAAAGAAACAAATGTAAATATATAGATTTAGCCAAGCCTAAGAGCGAAGCTTCCGTTTAAGTTAATAAACTTAGCCTTGCTCTATTGTGTGGCCCTTGTCATCGTTTTCTGTTACATTTAGTTTCGTAATAAAATATTGATGAGCTAGGTTCGAATGGTAAGCTAAATAGGTTTTTAATATTTCCACATATTTTCTTTTCAAAGTCGGACGACAAACCTTATCTGTAAACCTGTCTCTACATAATGCATCACAATATCCGAGCGTATACGTCACCATATAATGCACTGTTTGTTTGCTATAAAGACAGACCGGCTTAGAACGGTAGATATCTAGATATACCACGTCCAAGCCGACTCTGAAAATAGAATGTGTACGCTGCGATTGTGGCAACCTGTGTTTGTCAAATGAAACAGATACGGTAGAAAAATATTGCGATATTTACCACTCTTGGCACTCTTGCCACGGACT
Organism: Porites rus; assembly: GCA_964035705.1. Taxonomy (NCBI): domain Eukaryota; kingdom Metazoa; phylum Cnidaria; class Anthozoa; order Scleractinia; family Poritidae; genus Porites; species Porites rus. The sequence goes on along the minus strand of CAXIVM010002404.1, from coordinate 98,675 downwards.
TTTATAAAAATTGTTCAGCCGGTGTGACATCAATCAGTTTATCATTCTACGTCCAGAAAAAGTCGGGGTTGGAAAAGATCCCCTGTATATTAGCAGAAATTAAAACAAATTGTTCCCAGAGAGGACTAGTACTTACTGAAAAGAGAAAAAGAAAAGAAGACAAGAATCTAATATTAACTTCATGGAAGAAATTACCGTCGATGCTGGTTATATCCAACCAGTCGAAGAATCAGGTACCTTTGTGTTAAAGCTGTGTTAAAGCTGTGTTTTGGTAGTTTTTAGAGATAAATATAAGAAACGCAATTTTCCCTGTGTTTCTTTAAAATTTCAATAGCCATAATGAGGAAGATCGTCTATTGCTGGTCATTCCAAAACCAGCCAAAACTTTTGCAATAGGATGCACTTCTTAGAGGTAGGGTAAAACGGGAAACAAAAACATGTAACTTTTTGCAACATTGCGGCAAGACGAATTGAAGAACTATGTTGCGCGTTTAACCACACGAATCAAACCTTTTTGGAACATATCAGACTGTTGCAAATCGCGAAAAGTTGTTGCAGAAAATAGTAAGAAGTTCTACTTTTTGGAACAAAATCTGAATATGTTGGGTGCTTTACCGGCCAAAGACAAACTTGGTTTGTAGCAAGTGGGTTCCTCTGGTGACGTCAATCTGTGTTTAGTATGACTCCAGGATACTCTTAACCAATCAAAAACCAGTATTCACGCAACTTGCAACAACCTGAATTACTGCAAGACAGCTGTTTGAACGTGGGAGTGGTAAAATGCGCAACATAGCTTTTCAACTCGTCTGGCAGTAATGTTGCAAAGCAAGACAACCTTACAAAAGAAAGCTATCAGAATAATCACCTTCTCCAGTTTCACTTGCTGTACATGTAAATATTTAGGTCTACCGTCCCCAACCCCCATGTTTGCATTATTGAGCATGCGCTCTGACTGTTATGATGATTGAATACACATGTGTGCACGAGCAGCAATGGTGTGTGTTGGTGGTTAAATCCGAACCGTAAGTTACTCCATCGCTGAACACTCAAATCCTTTGTTTAAAGACTTGAATGTTATCAAGCTGTCTGATATCATTACCCTCCAACTTGCAGTGTTTCATTTTTGGTCCTTTTGTCAATCCTACTAGGAACATACATAGATATAAAACTAGGTTGTCCTCCAGGATGATTAATGCCATCCCAAAAGCCATAGCAAATTATGGAACTTTTAACATAGGGTTCCATAGGGTGCTAAAGTTTGGAATGATATAAGTGATGACATCAAGCTCCCTTCTCTCAAACGTTTTAAGAAAAAGCTAAAGTCAGTTCTTATGTTGATAAATATTAATTGCAGATTTATCAACTCTATATGTTTTTCTGGCTTTCCGTTGTTTAATACTGGCATACTTAGCTTTCTTTTGCTCTCTTTCTTTTTCTACTGAGTTTTGTGTAGGTGTGTGTGGTGTGTGGTACCTGACCCTTTGATTTAAACTTCTATTTATAACCTAGGTAATGCTGCCCTATCTTTTTTAGCCCTCAAAGGTTATTTTGGGAAGCCTGTACTCTCTCCATATTATATCTATTAATTTTCTTTGTATTATGTAAATTATTGTTGGGTACAAATAAATTTGTAGTTATTGTTGTTGTTGTTTTTTTTTTTCAAGTTGCACTTTTTTGCAACCCGTTTTTCCATAGATTAAAGGAAGTCACTTTTTTTGGACAGGTCCATCTCAAAGCACTCCTCCTAGCACTCCAGTGGCAACTACAACACCTACAACACAAAGTGACAAGAATCTCTTGATAGCACTTTCAATTTCTGGAGGTATTCTTGCAATTACTGCGTGTGTGTTAGTAATATTCTACAAATGTCGCAAGAAAAAGAGTAGTCTTGACACCGAAAGGCGATGTTTCATGGATCCAACTGGAAGCAATGGAGAGGAAAAGGTCACCTATCAAAGCAACAACTTAACCGATCATCTTACTGATCGAGAAGACAACGTTAACCAAGATCCTATCAAGAGCTTTATCAAAAACCCAATCGGAGGGAGTAGGTCTCCTTCGACATCTTGCAAAATCAGACAGCTTAAAAAAGATAATGTCAACAAATTAAACGCCCCATTGTAAGATAGAGCGTAACAGAGAGAGGAAGAGCGTGAGAATTATGATTTGGGAGGCGGTCTCAATTAAAATAATCGTGATTGATGTAATAACCTACTTTCCAGGATTCTCTACAGTTATGTTTCTCCCTCAAAAGAGGAAGAGAGAGCAATCTAATTAATTAATCTTTTGACTATGAAGCAAGTCTCATTCCCTGTCAGTTTAACACATCTCGAGTAGTAACCATAATAAACCCTCCAAGGTAGTCGCTCACTTGGGTTGATATATGGAGCTCTGGATGCAGTATAACGCAAAGAGAGACCACCTCAGTTTACTTACATGTATTTCGTATTGCTTAGTGCAGAACAATCTGGTAAGGTATAGGACTATCCTGAACTACTACGAGAAACGTTGTCTAGTTCATACTATACATACTTATGTATGAGTATACATACTTATGTATCAGTCATCGGCTATTTCAGGGTTTTTTCACAAATGTTTATTTTTGAGCTATTAAAGATCAAAACAAATACCATGTGAGCAAGTCTAGTTTTCTAGTCGAAAATGCAGGTGGGGTGGTGCATGTTGAAACTGTCTAGGTAGTTTCCACGTCAGATTGTACAATTTGGACTTTTAGCGCTTTCTTGTATATCTCCTAAACGACTGGAACGAATTTTTTTTAAATCTCTTCACATAATCTTCATGATGTATTTAAAAATGTCTCAAACTTTCATTGAGATTGATTTACTGCAACACCTTAAAATTTCAAGACAAACCTATCCTACGAACCGGTCAAAAATCTGCGTTACAACATTCACTGTTTTGACGTTATGCTAATTTTTCCAAATTAATGCGGCCAAATTGCGTACAAATGCCCTACCCTGCTGGCACTAGATTTGACTGTCACAAACACTGAATTTTTTACCTAGCAAGGTCTTTTGGGGGTCTTATAAAGTTTAACTGTGGCAGTAATGTTCCCAAGTAGAATTCAAAATACACCACACTTTCACATTGAGTTAGATCTTTGTCTCAAACAACCGCTTCCATATGTTTAACACCCTTCCCACACTCCCTCACGAGATACTTCAACTGTAATACTTCAATTTTAAATTTCTCACCCTACCCAGGTAAGGTCAATTTTCTCGTCCTAGACATCCTCGGAAGGGCCTTTTTGTGTACTCTTGGGCCACCAAAACCAGTTTAGTGCCTAGGTTAGTGTGCCGTGCTGAGGTAGGCAGATGTTGAATTATGGACAGACACAACAATTAAGTTACAGACGTTTGATATTCCGATCCGTGCGTGGTCGGCAGACACCCAGTAAATAATGCCCATGGGGTTGCCCAAGGAAAATTAGGGTTTTATGAGAGTCGAACTGCAGGAGGTCTTAACCGAGGAAAAGTGCGGACGCATACTATTAAATCTATTTTGTTTCTAAAGTTCCTCTGATACTCCGAGTAACGCAAGACATACAGGGAACGTAGAGACCAGACCGGTGCATCATGGAAAATTCTCAATGACAGTCACCATAAAAAGTCGTCGCGGTCCTTTTACTGGATGTGGATGTGTTCGTTTACAGGAGGTTCCAACTACAAGCGCTTAGACTGGATAATATTTGGTGTTTTCGATAAGTGGTCGCTTATTTGGGAAGTGGTCACTTAAGTTGGGTGATCACACGTAGAGGTTCGACTGTGCGTCGTTAAACGAAAATTTGTTAAAATGTAAGAGAAATCCTAAAATTGTAATACAGTGGAAGCTCCCGTAAAAGGACGCCCTCGGGATGAGACAAAGGTGTCCTTAACTGGATCTGGCCGCTTACAAGAATGAATTTCATATGCACCATAGTTATTAAAGTGTAATTCAGCCACTTTAAAAGAGGGGTAGAGGTTAGATGGCCCCTTACGGAAGCTTCTCCCAGTTACAAATTAACACTGGGAATTGAAAAAACTGTTATTTATTTAATCAGAACGCAGCATTGATAATAAGCCACTAGTTGGATTTTACCAAAACAGGATATTGGCGCGTACAAACAATCGATAGTGTATTTCGCATTCAGGAGTCCGGTAGTCCGGCGTCACAGATTCCATCGTTTAGACAGTCTAAAGTAGGTTTAAAGTTGTCTTTTCTACTTGTTGAACGGCCAAACCAAAGTTAGCTAATTAATTATGCAAAAATGAGTAGATTTTGTCATTTTTAGTGGGGGTCCCTGTAAATCCCAGGGGATTCAATATTGCGACCTTATCTTTTGTCGAATTTGATACCTCACCACACCCATCAATTGTGCCAAGTTTGAGCGAAATCCGTGATTCGAGCATTATCACCCCCCACCTGGTCCTTTCATGGACACGCTCTTAAATTTTGTTGTTAAAACAACTCTAATCTGATTGGTTCTTGGTACTTTCTTTTGTGTTTTCAACCAATCAGAAACCAATTGTAATTTGCACTCGTGTTACAAGTTTTGCACTCGTGTTACAGAACAGCTGCACTCCTTTCTCAGCCAATCAGAATAGAGCAAATTTTTTCGTGTATATTATTACTCTTAAAAAAAATTCTCTCTCTCTCTTCCCACATAGTCTGTAGAGAAAATATCGTGAAGAGGTTTTTACAGTGATTTTACCATGTTTCACGGAGGTATTTACATCAGTAGGGAAGGGCCAGCCCAAGAGAAGTAAGCAGGATGAAACAAGCGGGGGGTTCTAAGTATCAGGTGTAAACAAGTAAATCCAAAACGATGATTCACATATTGTCTCTAGTGGACATGTTTGTTGAGTAAAAATAGCAAGGGTCCCTTAATGTCTGTCTTCAGGGGCAGCAAAAAAATAATGTCAATATAACAGAGCAAAACAATTCAATAACAGAAACTAGCTTTTTTGACAAAGTAATATAAAAGGTCAAAAGCACATGAAAAACATTGCAGTATGACAATTTTTTAATAATTCAATAGTAATTATAGACATGTAGGTTAGTGGTAACATTTTATGATAAACAAATTCTGAGGTCTCTAAGACTAGTTTACATGATGCAGGGAAGTCTGAGGGACTTAAAAGGCTGCTTGCCTTGGGGTGAACCTCACTCAAAACTGAGAAAAAATAAAAGAGCTTTATAAAGTGGGAATCAGTAGGTGAAATCAAGCACAAGAAAAATTAAAGCTAGCAATGTTTATTTTTGTAATTTACGGATCAACATCAACAAATGGGTAGAGAATCCCTTTCAATGACAGTTTTGATGAAAGGCTGGAACTACCAGAACGATTCCGTCAAAAGTATTTTGTCCAGCATGTACCTTTGAGTTAGTTGTTTGTGCAAGCTTGTGTTGCCGTCCTTGTCACCTGGGCCTGAAAGAAGTCTTCAGTGGATATGTTTCCACGGTCGCAGTCTTCGCAAATACCCGCTTTCGTACGAAATAACACGTCCGAAAGAGCCTGCTCTCTCACCTTGCTCGTTTTCCGCGATCTGCATTCTTTCTCCGCTTCATTGAAAGCCAACTTGATCAAAAGGACAGCATTTATTTATGACATTTCTCTGCGAGAGTATAAACATTTTGAATCACCGCGCACAGAAAATTGGATAAAAAGCATGCAAAAAACTGAAGGGGGGGTGGGCGGGGCACAGGGTTAAATTCACACGTTGTTAAATGTTATCTATAACTTCAAAGAACTGAAATATTCTTTAAAGGATGTTTTTCAAGGCTTAAACAGTATTAAAGGACTTAATGATTCCCATAAGTTGCCAAAAATTTAATCAAGTTGCCCCAAAAATCAAACGTTGCGTCAAACTCTAACAAACAAACTTTTTCAAAATAGAGAATTCTATAACGTAATACCTATTAAAATTTAAGAGGGTGGAGCCAGGAAGAAAAGAATCGTAAACGAGTTTTGTCTTCGATATATTAAGCCTTGTCAACCTAAAACGGCTGATCCCTGATAGCTTTCGCTTCGTCCGATGCAATTATCCTCGCTAGATCCTGGGATATCTTTTCCCCGACTGTTGTTCGCTGTGGACGAATGTGCAAGATTTTGAGCATTATTAAGTCCTCTTCCTTCGTTTTTAGCTGAGTGGTCGACCCTGACATTTTCACGAATTAAACGTTGCCGCTCTTCATTGCGGTTCTCCACGTGGTGCTGGCCCTGCCCGTTGTGCGGCATACATCGCCAAATGCGCCTGCGGTACACTAGCAGCGGGACAAGTAAAACGATGAACGCTACAGCAGAAATGTACACCAGCTCGTCGTCTACATCTAAACACAAATAATTGAGGAGCGTTTATTACTTATTGTGCATCAAGGATGCGTTTTTTTTTTTGGAAAGAAAATGAACAAAATAATTCAGGCGAGAGCGCTAACAAAGCAAATCCAGGTATTACATTCTTTCTGCCCAAAATTTGATGCTTGAACGCTCTAAACTGATTTTTCAAAATCAGCGGAGAAAAATACCTATAAATACAGATCAAAATTTAAGCCAGGATTCGTGCTTATCGGCCTTCAAACGAATGACCCTGGTCACAGACTTGTAAGCTAAGAGTAGAAATCGGGGCGTGTCCTGATGACGTCACACGGAGAAACAACCTGTCACTTAGGCACCACTAGCCTTAACCACAAATTGCTCCAAATTTTTTGAAAAGTTGCCCTAAAATTCTTCTTCTCCTAAAAATTGCCCGAAATTGCCGGAATTTTCTGAAAAATTGCTCAAAAGTTGCTCCTTATGACAGCCATTTTCAGAGTGACAGCCACTTTTTGCCAAGAGCCGCTGGTGAAGTACAATAATACAATCTGAAACTACCGCCTTTTTTGCTTTTTGGTATTCAACGCATCTACAGCGGGTGACATTGAACGTACAGCATTTGTGTAATGTCATTTATTTTCCTACAAAATCAGAGTACTTTACCTCTTACACAGAGGAAAACTAAGCCTTCCCAATAAAATTAAACCTTCCCAATAAAAACGTCTTTCTCATAGTCTTCTTCACGCGTTTTAAGCAGACCCTAAATCAGTCAGTATACTTTATGTAAACAGAACGTTGTGAGACGAAAACCCTTTCAGATCAAGATCTTATTTCTCTTTGGTTTTCATTGCGCAAGTGCTTGTCTTGATAGGCTCATTTTCATTAGAGGCAGAGAAGTCAGAGTTGAAAAATTGTTCCTCTGAACTAGTATGTTTCGATGTCACCATTTTGAAAAACTTGGTCTTCGTTATTAACAAGCATTTACCTCAAACCGCGGGTATTCCGCCTAAAGGGGGGGGGGGGGAAGGGGGTAGGTGGGGCACAGGGATGAATTCACACGTTGTTAAATGTTATCTGTAAATTCAAAGAGCTGAAATAATCTTTGAGGGATGTTTTGTAAGGTTTAAACAGTATTAACGACGTTATGATTCTCATAAGTTGCCAAAAAATTAATCAAGTTTCCCCAAAAATCAAAAGTTGCTTCAAACCGCAAAAGTTACCAGGAAGTTGCTCCACTTGTGGCTCAGTCTAGGCACCAATGTCTAAATTTTGTTACGCATAAGTGTGGTTATGTAAAGTTACAGCTTGATGACTTTTTCCTTACGACGGTCTCAAAAGACACGATAATGGGCCCTTAACAATAAAACTTACTATTTTCACAATGCCACCCTTCAAACCCAGCCACGCATGCGCAGGTAAAGTTGTTCACTTCGTCTATGCAAGTTGCATTGTTATGACACGGGTTTGGAGAACAGTCATCAGTGTCTGAGGAAATAACCAAGATAGACATTTGTTACTGATGATAAAAGCATTTGTTCTTGATGATGAAATAGATTCCTTTACCCACAGATCTGTTTTTACGATCATACTTAAAATCTGCCAATTTTACTATTGGGTGCAAAGAATTTCAATTTCAACTGGTATATAGTACTGATATACTGTGTCTTGCCAAGAGAGTAGTGCTAACAGCAGGCCTTAGATAGAGAAAGTGTCCTTCTTTTTTATGTAAGCCTAATTTAAGGAGTTTTTCCTCAATTACAAAAATTGGTTGGAGGAGAAAAAATGTGCGAACGATGGGGAAACGTATCAGTTTCAAGTTATACTATTTCAACTTGAAAACACTGCACTTAAACCGTATAGGGTTTAATGGTCCACTGGAATTTATTTTCGACCATCACGTCTTGAAATAGCTCCTACGTACTGTTGATTTAAAGATGCAGTATGCATAGCAAAGTTTGTTCAGAATGGGCAAATGGTGAATACATAGTCTTTAAGGTGTTTCCATACAGTTTTTCGCAGACTATACCGTTTTTTTAATCACCTTAAAAATGATGTTATCCTTGCACGATCGCCACAACATTTTCACCAGTGATTGACTATGAATTGGAGTTTGTCAAAATGCAGTTTTTATTAAAATCGATCTCACTATGAAAACAATAAAAAAAAAACTTAAAACCGATTAAATCCGCATTTCGCACGATCTAGACCTGTTACTGAATATCCGACACCAGGACATTAAAGTTTGACATTTAACAAATAACCTCCGTCAGAAGTAAAAAATTCTGTATTTTTAAATTCAAATAAACCTTATATTTTCAGTAGCGGTGATAAATTGTTTAATAAAAAGGTTCCAAATGACTCGAATTAATTTTAAGGAGCGTCAGAGGGCTGCTTAATATCATATGCCGGTGCATGAAAATTTTGGTTTATTTCCTTTCTTGCGATCCTGAAAACCAACCTGTCTTCTCGCTACCTGTCTAAGTGCAACTTTATTCTAAATTTTAGCTTGTAGCGCTTTTCTGTATATCTCTCACTCAGCTCCACAGAATTCTTTTTAAACCTTACCACATAAACTTCATGATGTATATAACAATGTCTGAAACTTTCATCAAGATTGATTCACTGCAACATCTTGAAAGTTCAAGACGAATCTAGCCTACGAACCGACCAAAAATCCGCGTTACAACATTCACTGTTTTGACGTTATGCTAATTTTTCCAAATTAATGCCCACCATACATACCTCCATGCAAGTACATTCAAAATATGCAAGTAACGACATATTAAAATGTACTCAGTCATTACGGTTGTCATAGTGATATTGATTTTACCAAAAACTGCATTTTGACAAACTTTAATTTATAATCAATCACTGGTGAAAATTTTGTGGCGATCGAACAAGGATAAAAAACTTTTATGGCGATTAAAAAAAATAGGTATGGTCTCCGAGAAACTGTATCGAAACACCTTAACGCGTCACGCGTTCCTGCCCTACAAACGTCTGCTGAAACGAGCGGTAAGAAGCGTCGACCAATCACGTTAAACTTCCACATCTGGGGAGTGCAACTGGACCTTGAGAAATTTCGCGCGAGACTCAGCTCCAGAAAAGAATCGAAAGGTCTTGGAAGGTGCAGACTTTATATTTTAAGAAAAAACTACTCAGTTATTCATACGCTTTCGTAGTAGAGACTGCCCTCACGATCTCATTCAATAAATTACCTCGGAGCTTTAATTTGTTGAACGGAAGTTGGCTTTACTACAAAACATTAAAGTGTGAAATTAATTCCGCCTTTTGCTCAGTTACAACGTACAACCCGGCCGTTGCCCTATCCACAGAAAAACTTTATGAGCAAATGTGCATCTAATCCAGCCTTTACAAAGAGAAATATACAAAACGTCAACGCTTATCTCCAAAATATTCTTGTCCAGAGCTACTCTTTGGTCACGAATCACACTCTACCGATTTTGTACGTATGTACTTGGCTTGTAGACACATTGATTTCAACAGCGCTGATTCTTTCTCCGATAACCTGCACGTGAGCTCCAGCTGATATTTGCCTAACAATGGGAAAAGAGTTTTACTACTCTATTCAGCAGACGTTTGTGGTGCAGGAACGTGTGATGAACCCCTGAGAACGTCTGCGTGGTAGGCTATCCAAAGTTTGGTTGTTTTTTGTTTCCTGTGAGTAGCATGACGCGATGCTTAGAGTGGTTGAGAGAAGAAAAACTAGCTATTTTGGCCTTGGAAATAGAAAGTGTTGGGAAAACGTGAAAATGTCGATAAGGGCAAAGTGACTTAACTAATTTTGTCGCCGATTGCAGGTACACAGGCAGAGACATAAAGTTTATCCAACTCAATAAGGCGCCCATGCTTATTGAAAGCGTGTATAAACTATAGCGAACGTAAATTAACCATAAAACGTCTATTTACCTTCAGTACCATACACCTCAACTCTGAGACAACTCTAGATAACTTGCTTGGTTGGGTAGAAGCGAATAAATTTTGCAGGAACTGGCTTTAGTAACCTATGACGGTCCACTATGTTGCTGCTATTACTCCTGAGAAACTTCTAATCAAATTAAAGTAAATAGTTGACGCTTTCAAAATTGCTGATATAGAATTAATTTTTAAAACTATTTTAAATACACTTTAAAAAATCGGCAGGAGTGTATTTAATTACCAGGTTTAAAAACTCGAGGCGAAGACGAGAGTTTTTACACCTGATAACACGCCACTGCGAGTTTTTTGAACGGCTTCAAAATCTCTGAGATAGATCAACTCATTCTTGCACTAATATATAGATTTGGGGTTAAAGTTTTTTTGGTCTAAAAGATTGGACGTAAAGTTTAGCAGCGTCTTTTTCAGATATAAAGACACTCACTAAACATTAATTTCTTTTGTTTCTCTTCTTTATGAATTTTTAATGAGTTTTTGAAGGAAACATTAAACGCTGTTTACCGTGTATGAAAAGATAAACAGCTGTGGGTTGTTCTGATAAAATATTTACATTAATTTTAGTGTCTAAACTGTATAATTGCTCGGGCGTTTCCATAGGAACGGCCGAGCTTTAAAATGGGCTCGGTTTTTCCTTCTGGCACAAATCACCCTCTAGCGCATACTGCGCGTTCGCAAGATATAAGAGTATGCGCAAAATAGGCCAGCGGACTTAACCACAGCACATGGCCACTTAGTAAGCCATGTGATACAATTACTGCAATCTAATGTGTTATAGTCGCGCAACCATCGTTTCCAGATGTTTATGCAAATTAGACTGTTGTTATCTCGATATACGTCGCCTTTGATGACTATGATTTCTTAGGTGAAGTTTTCTTATTTGAACGTTTTTTTATACGGAAGCCCGAGCTCACGCAGTTTATATGCGTCTAGTTACCACGAACACTGTAACTGAAGTTTAAAATCAACATTTCCAGTAAAATGATATTCGTGGTAACTCTTTAACAAAATCTTAACTGTGCTATTGGAGATTGACTGGTGTTCAGGTTATAATTGGAACTTCTCGGCAAGAATAGTTCATGAAACACCAAGAAGAAAGAGTGTTTTATGATGATAATGAAACACAGGGGAGTACTTAAAGCTGCCATTGGTTTGATTTGAGGAATACACTGACAGACGCTAGAAGGGCTAATTGGGTAAAATTCTAACTTGCATGTAACTATAACACTGTTAAATTAAGCTATTCTTGTCGTTACTCGAGTATTAAAAGCAACATGTTTATCTCTCACCATCTCTTCACCGTCATCATTCTTATAGCATGACCATTCGGTACCATCATTTGAGAACGAAAGTGTGAACTCTGTAGTCCATTTTTTACCGTTTCTGTCTCCTTGTGTAGCAACACCACAAACTTGAAGTGACTTGGTAAAATTAATCTGCAGCCACGGTTTTTCGCTGATCTTTTTTGGATTTGGACACCATCCATCCTTGGTACCATTGAGTCTGCCACGCCGGGCTTTGTGACCTTTACTACCAGAAGAAGCTGTCATCTGCCCGCCATTAATTTTTTTTTTGTCAGAAACTCCTACTGAGTTATTAAAACAGACGACATCCATCGGACCTAAACAAAAACAGAAAAAAAAAACAAGTTCGGTCTCACGACCTTCATCAGCTGCAAATCATTAGTGTTCGCAAACGAACGTTTCAACATGCAAATGAAGTACAGTAGGAGTTACAAATAAGAAACAATACTGTTTTTTGAAAGAAATATTTGTCCTTTGATTAGCCCAAGACGCAAGGGAACTACATAATTGCGTGCTACATTACGCTTCTTTCATGATCAATAACTTTTATGTATCGAGAATTGCGGTTATTTGAATTTGGTCCATGCGCGGAAAAGTCAAGTCCGATAAAATGAGTATTGTTCTATTAAAGTGTCCATCAACTTCACAAGTCTTCTTCTTTGTTTTATAGACTATTTATGATCTCTGAAGTTAATTTTGAGATCAGTAGTCAGGATAACACCAACGTACTGGAGGTCCGGAGGTTGCATTAGAATGATTGCGGGAAAGCCTTTGTCAGAAGATATGTTTTCATTGCCAGTTTGAGCGCTGGAAAATATAATACTAGAGCTAACAAGAAAATTACAAAAAGAGATCACATCTGGTGAGATGAGATAAATCACATTTTAATTAAACAGGCCAGTGCTGGTGCATCTGTGGTCGGTGAAGAGCCTTTCCTTTTCCTTGAAAGATGCCAGAATTTCTTTCTTCTTCTCCGAAGGATAAATGATAGAAATATGTGAGTTTGGAGAACGACTTTGAAATGTGGAAATGTGTTTCTAATTAACCTATTAATTGAGGGTTGATTAAGTTTACATGTAAGAATGAAAGGACATATATATTATATTGAAATCTAAATCTTAATCCCTAGCCTTAGGTGCAAATAGATTCATGCTGCACTAGGAAACTCCTCGGAGATAAATTCAGCAGAACACCCCTGGTCTATCAAAAAGTAAGTGTACTTCTCCAGTCTTTTGGTAAGAAAATCGTCTTCAGAACAATTTCTACTTACGATGCCCTTAAAGACATACTTAGGATTGGCACTGAGGGAAGATACAAATAGCTATTTGCAGGTAAGGAATAAAATCAGTTTGAAGAAAATCATCTACCTGAAGCGAAACATTTAAAAAGTCAACCTTTTTCTCGAATACACCGGTTGTACATCTACTACCCCACACAAGCACTTTTTTATTCTATGTTTATAACTATCAGGCCCGCACACGCTTGCCCAGACTCGCCCGTCATGGTAAAGATATCCCGCTTCATCTAAAAATCTGAAACAATATCTAGACTTGCATTTCGCAAAGAAAAACACCGTAAATAACAAGAAAATTGCTCCCAAGTGGCGAATTACTAAATCTGAAAGAGGCGATTGATCTTTCTACACTGGACAAAATCAAATAAGTATGGGGTACGAAAAGACTTGGGAAAAAATAATCCGATAACTTATCTTAAGTCAGGGAAGAATTCGATACTAAAAATACGCTGTATGGATTACAGTTTCTGTACTGCGATGGCCTTTTTAGGTCAAGCCACCCGGAATTGTTGACGCATGTCACAGTATCACATTCTGATAGCCTAATGTGACTTACAATGATCATCGGATAGTGCTCTAGCCGGTGAAATTTCCTTGGTGCAAGGATCGCTGGGACATGCACTCAAGCTAGCAAGATGAAACTCCTACAGAAAGAACAAAAAAACGACAAACACGTTTTGCTATGTACCTTTAAGAAACTTTCTCTGTTTTTTTGTGATAATCGCAACTTTCATCACATGATCAAACTAGAAAACTAGAAGAGAGGCGTCTGGTAAACTAGCACAAGCTACGTGGTTAGAGTGTTAAGGGCCATGCAATTTTTATGTTTTGTCATGCGTTGCTTCGCATTACATGAATGTAAGCTCGAGAATTCCTGCAACTAGTAATACAGTTGATAGGTATATAGATTTAGCGAGGACTAAAAACGAAGCCTCCGTTTACGTACTTATAATGGAAGCAATCAAATTTGAACTAGCAAGCTCTAAGCCACTAGAACAAATCTTCAAATCCCTACTTAACATAACTTTAGGAACCTTCGGTATAACTTCACCTCTAAAGGGAGGGGTTAAGTGATAGAAAAAAAAATCCCGCAAACACACCTGAAATGAAAAAACTTTCCCAGCCAGCTGAAAGTCGCATATTTACAGCAAAGAAATCACTATGCATCAAGTTCAATCACAGTAGTAGAATTCTTCCAAACTACGTACACCCCCCACCAATGTACAAGCTCCCTTCAGCTATTTCCGCAAAAAAACTCCCGCTACCGAGAAATACAAAGGCAAGTAATAAAAATGGGGTAATGGTAATTTCATGGCGTCATTTCCTTGCCATGGTAACTCTGATGTCAATGAAACATGGATCAAAACAAATTTTCGTCTTCATATAAAACAGCTGTGATAGCTTTTTTCCGATGTATTTGTTAATGCCGACGTAGAAAATGTATCCCCACTTAAAAATCCAGTCGAGCCACCAGGGGATCTTAATTTACTTTTTGACCCTTGAAACATGTCGCATTATAATCGAATATTTGTGTGAAGAAATTATCTTACCCAAGTATTATTAGCATCACTGATGAACGTAAAGTTTGCTTCCTCTGGCGTTCTCTTAGATTTATCACACTTGAGAATAACTTTGGCTATCCATAGCGGGAGAGACCTTGCAAGAAAAAACAAGATCTTTCAACACAAACAGTGACATACAGCAAAAACCCGCGACCAAGAACCTGGATTTTTCCAAGTTAGGCTAAACAGGTTCTTAGATAAATGGTAATTAGCACAAATTTAGGCTATTGAAATTCTTAAATAGTTTCTCATTTTCTGAAAAAAATATATACACCTAATTGCAATAAGGTTGTCATAGAAAAAAAGTAAAAAGCAAAAAGCAAAAAGTTAAATAGGAATTAATTAGCATGTAATTATCACGACACACACGCTTACAGCTGAATATTAACCACGTAATATGAGAGAAATCATTTGCATCAGTTTCTTGGTGTCATTCTCATGCAATTCAAGGCTGATTCATCTAGCGAATTTTAAACGAGCTCGAATTACAAAGCACATCGGATAACTACCAAAGAAATAATGGCTCCATTTTTTTTCAATAAATATAGCCTGGGGTAAATTCCAGGAACTCAACGCGTGTTTTAGATTAACGCTAAATAGAAAAGCCAGTCTGCGTATGGTTTGCAGTGCACAACACCATCTGATCACAATTTTCGAGCAACAAATCAGGGGCGTAGGCAGGACTTTTCATCGCAGAGAGGGTAGGAAGTCCTCCGCCAGTTCCTCACCTGAGCCATAAACCAAGCTTCGTTTGTCAGGACGTTATAGTTTGGCGACTGAACGTGCGACAACTGAGACATAACATTGCTCGCGTCAATTTACCTTTTTCTTTCTTTAATTGTGCGACTTCTTTTGATGGAGAATGTTGGCTCTAAAATGACTATGGCGCCTGTCTATCTTACAGCGCGGAATTACAGAATTATCTCTTGTTATTGTGAATGAATTCTTGAATAATTGTTAAATACTGAATTAAAATACGCAAATGTAAATTACATGGCTAATTTATTCCTATTTGGCTTTTTTGCTTTTTGTTTTTTTTTTTCCTATGACAAGGTTATTGCAATTAGGTGTATATTGTAGCAAAGAATGTTTAGTGGCATTCAGCCTATCCCTATATACTGAATTTGCATACTAAATTAGTATTGCAGTTGGAGTGATGGGGTACCTATGTTTCCAAAGATGGTTCTGAATGTTGACTTATTTGCTCAAATGTACGGAATTTTTGATAAATTTTAGAAAATAAGACACTGTTTCAAATTTTAGGCTACACAGGTTTTGTATAGAGGACGCCTAAGTGCCAAAATTTAGTCGCAGATTTTTAATGTAACTATGTGTTTCATGGAATCCATGAATCGTGTTGGCAAAAGATTTAGTTAATGAGATGTTGTGATCTTCCTTCAGCATTTGCAGCTTTTATGAGGACAGAGTTTTCAGTTTCTAATTTATTATCAAAACGTACACAATTCGACATTTTTACCTTTTGGAAAAATTCTGTCCTACAGATTTCACTATGCTTCTAACTTAATAAATCCTGAAAGTTTAAGACGGAGGAGTTTACGGTTAGGGAAACGAAAAATACATGAGTTAGATAACTCGATTCCTTCCCGATGACTACTGCAAGGTGGTCAACGGAAGGTCTACAGTAGCAATCCAGAGTGAATGTTTTCATAAACTGAAAACACAAAAATTAACAATTAGTTCATTCGTCAGCGTGCGTATGTCGAGATATTGAGCACGCGGGAAGTTTGGAGAGCACGAAAGAGGCGTAAGGGCGCGCTCAAAGCAGTACGCGTCAATGTTTACGTGACTATGTTTTTTTTTCCCTCACAGTTAAGTTTATGTTATTATCCTGAAGCTGAGAGAAAGTCTACTCTAAAATGATTGTAAAATCCATATTTAGGTGCCCGAAAACTGTCATGTAATTCACGGAAAAATTGTTATTGAGAGAAAACAACTTTGCAAAGAATGAGCTCACGCTATAGCCCGCACAGCTGGCGGAGATGACAACAACAACAACAACAACAACACGCACCTCTTTTCCCTATCGGTTAGTAAATTCAAACGTTTCCTCTTAAATTTCCTTATAAAACACATAATAAACGCTTCATCGTGTACTGCTGAGTTATGGATGCACTCAGGAGACTCAGGATTGCTAAGCTCACAACAACTCGAGGAATTACGAATAGTTTATTGACGTCATCAGCGTGCTCAATAGGAATATAAAGCACGCTCGCGCTATTGAATTTGATCAGGCGAATTTTCTAGCTATGTTATAAAGTGATATATATAACAGCAAAAGAATTTTGAAGGTAAAGATTTACTTATACCACGTTAAATTCTATTTCTGTTTTATTTTGAAACTGAAATGTATTATTTCCACACAGACTAGGCAGACGCAGTGCTAAGCTCTCTCGTCGCCGACCAATGAACCCGGGATATCCATACGTGGTTGAGCAGAGTTTGCCTTTTGGTCGAGGGTCGAGGGTAACTAGTCGAGGGTCGAGGGTAAATGGTCGAGGGTCGAAAAATCCTCCACAATTATTTCTGATTTTTTTTTTCAATTTAAAACCTAAAATTCCCAAATAAAGCAACCAAAGGAAAGAAGCGTGACAGGAAGTTCAATAAATACCGTAATACCATTAAACTGTCGACTGAGAACTTTGAAGCAGGATCTCACGTCTAATTTTCTTTAACTATAAGACATTTAAGATTCGATTTAAGATAGAGTTCAATGCATGTGCATTTTTTCTTTAAAGTTTTAGATTTGAGAAAGAGTCAATTTCGAGAAAACATCCGGTACTTCCCTTTGAGAAATTTCTATCTCTTGTACTGCCTAAGAATGTGATAATGCTACAACACCTTATTATCCAATTTCCGCTCTGTTATCTGTCAAGTGATCACTTACGGTTGGTTAAAAAGTTGGTTAAAAAGTAGAAGCAAATTTCAAACTTTTAGCTCTAAAAGCGGTCGGAATCAGTTAAGAGAGGTAGTTGCATACAAGAGGTTTCAAATATAGCGATTTGACGTGGAAACTTTTTGTATTTTGGAAAACTGGTAGCTGAGCAGTAGCCTGCAGTGCAGGCGTTTTCATCGGGCGCACGCGAATGGTTTTAATCGCGAAAGCGCCATGTTGAAACTCCCGAAGAGAGGAGGAAATGGGGCGAGTCAAGGGGAGGGGAGAGGGGGCGGGGAGAAAGAAAGTACAAAGTTTCATTTCCACGTGAACAGCAGTAACTAACAATGCATTTGACATATACAAAACTGCTAACTATTGTTATCCACGAAAATATGAAACTTGGAGACAATACCCTGAATAATGAGAGGCTGTCACTTGTAAACACAAAATTTCTGACAAAATGTTAGCGAATTCAAGCCCTTATTTTACTGCCTTACAATATATCAATAATCTTGAAACTAAGAGGTCATATAAAAGGAGGGCTAATCCCAAGATTCTTAAATTTTCTAAAAAATTTATAGAGCGGTATAAAAATTATTCGCTAATTTGTTAAAGTAGACCGAAATGTTCATATTACCGCTAACAAGAGTGCCTTGATATATACTTATCAAATCCTCCTTTCTAGCAATCGGCTGGAGGTATCTCCATGATCTTTCACACGCGTTTTTGAAAAGATTGAAACTACTATGAGGTGAAATTGCACGTCAAAAGCGCTTCGTCTAGTACAGATAACAGTCAAACATCAAGATTGTCAATTTTTTACCGTATTTCTAACCAGAAAAACTTCATCCCCGAAATATCTCGATAACGCTCTTACAGATTTCGCTTAAACTTCACGAACATCGAGGCAGCTATCGTAGGTAAAAGCTCCAGTAAACGATTTTGGAAGAACAGTTTCCAGTGCCGAGAACTACTGCTGCAAGTAAAATAGGTAATGGCGTCATTTCGTTGCTATGACAACTCCGATGTCATTGCAACCATGATCATAACCAATTTTCTTCTTGATCTAATATAACTGTGGTGTCAGTTTTTCCAAATCCTTGTTTATGGCGACGCAGTTTACGCTCAAACTTGGGAGGTATCGACCTTGAAAAACTATATCGAGCCACCTTAACAAACCTACTGCTTTCTGGCGATTTCTAAGCCGTTGCCGTCGCTGACGTCGTTGCTAAAGCTCCCAAACGAAATGGGAAAGACCTAAAAGAAAAATCTGGCCGACTCTTGTATTTGCCATTAAGCATGATTAAGCTTATTATGTTTTCATCTCTCGGACCCGGAATGGAACAGTTATGTGCAAACAACAGCCAACTTACTTCTCGTTGCTGTAATGCAGCTCTGCACTGTTTGACTCGTTATTGAAGTGACATTGTACTGAAGTATTCGTTCCAATGTTTTGGTAGGTTGAGTTAATTGCAACCCACCGACAAATCTGAAGGAAAATAAGATGTTAGAAAACAGCTGAAGTTGAAGTCCAAAAGCTGTTATATAATTAGCAATTATTCTTTGAAATAGAAGTAAATATTCCTAAAGGTTCTATTCACCGAGATTGCAAAGAATAATTAACCTGGTGTATATACAGATGAGGTGACCTCAACAATCTCAAAGTAAAAACTACTATTTGATTGACAGATCAAATCATTCATGGAAAATGCGCATGTAGCGGTAAACAGTACATGTCTAAAAGTTAGATCTTTACAGAACTTTCAGACATGGTAAATCAGAGTTAAATGCTTTGGCAAACAATGGCCTAATGATTATTTGTAATAATTAAAAGCTTAAATTGCTCAGTGTTAAGTATCTTATCCTAAAAGGTTGGCCAAACACCTTGTTCAAATATCTGCTCGCTAGGGGTTGAATATTCCTTGAACAGTCCGAGATAGAGAACCAATCAGATTGCTTTAAACACCAAGATCGCTGAGTGTTGTACACTAAATATAGATATATGAGCTTAGTATAATTACATTGATGATTATCGAAAATAGAGCGCTATGATTTACTAGGAACTTCGCTTCATCCCGCTATAATCACGGCGCGGTGAGTATAACATTGAAGACTGGAAGTTTTCAAAATGGCAGCCAGATTTGTTGATGTTTCGGAGTCGAAAATTGATCAATAATTTTATTTTCTCGAATAATCATCAATGTAATTATACTCCTCAAGCGACTAATCGTTAAGTGTTTCTTCCTATGTCCTATGCTATGGTGTGCTGATAAATTGGCTACATCAATTTCATTTGCCCTTAGCTTTCCGATTAACCGAAAAAGGTTTGTGTTTGGTCTCATTTACTTTCTCTATCCTAGTAGTTCAACGGCTGTCTATGATACTAAATTTAAAAACCCCCTTGATAATATATATTCTCCCCAAAACTTACTACCACATCTTTGTTACAGTCACCAGGCACTTGTATCTGGCTCAGCAAGAAGGAAGTACACGGATTGTAACTGTATTTATACCCAAAATTATCCTTTTTAGTGGTAAACCTGTCGATAAAATACAAGTTATAAACCTCAAGGCTTACCAAGTAGACCGATACAATTTTAGCATAACCAGCTCTTCAAACTGCGGGTCCTCCAACGAAGGCAAGTCCAGTCATTCATAGAGCTGTCCAAATAACTATACGACTATAATGCTTCACTCCAACTTAAATCCGACATAAGTAAAAACCCATGAGGCAATTACTCCAGGGACCTGGAATTTCAGCATGTTTTTCAAAACACGCTTTAAGGAGCACTACCATATTATGAGCAATTACTGGATAAGGCTAAAAATGATCTGAAGGCTTATTAATCGGCCTCGGCAAATAACACCCTCCGATATCTGCATAAATCTTCAGATCATAGGAGAACCGAATACAACAATTATTTCATTCATTCAGGCTGTAGTTCGACTAGTTCTTCCACGAAAAACTTGTTAAATGTTCTGCAAGAGCCATAATAGGTCCTATTATGGCCCTTGATGTTCTGCCATTTTCTACTGGTCCATCAAAACAACGCAACCTCGTCCCCGGGGCTCCTAGCCTCGATTGCCGTCCCTCTTTCTAGTAATTATCCTGTTCTACTGATGCCATTTTCCGGGTGATGAATAAGTTGTGGGATTTGAGCCAATCGGTGGAATGAAAAATAAACTGTTTTTATTTACCTTGGAATGCCATCCTTTCTATCAATTGGTTCGAGGTTATAAATCTTTCCTGGACAGCGACAACCGCAACCATTAATTATTGGATCACACGTATAACTGGCCTCAAGGCAACTGCACAGGAAGGTCATGCCTATAAGACACCTCATCCAGTTCAAAAGGGACAGCATCATATTCTCCTGCAAAGGCCAATTAAGACATATTATTATTCATTCAACATATTTTCCCAATTCGGATTGGCTAAAAGCACACGTGTAATTCACCATAACCAGTTGACCAAAGTTGGAAGAATTTTGTGTTTAACGTGGAAATGGCGTCAAAAATGCAGCCCGCTACTGGTTAAGGCAACGTTACCGAGAAGACCTCGGGACGAGATTGAGTTATTTTGTTTGTGAAAAAAAAAATGGCGGACATTTCCCTCGTTTCAAGAGTAAGAACTACGGCTGGAACTAGGCGAAATAATAGCTAAAAACATGGCAAAAACAGCCAGAAGACAACTCGTAGGGCGACATCTGCTATTTGGAGAATATTTGCGGAGCTGAGCAAACCTAAACTTACACTATCGAAGATGAACTTAACATAGATTCATGTAAGCATGTTTTAGCTATGTTTTTATATATACTAGGAATTATTTTGAATGAATAAGCAGAAGGCCTCGGTGGATAACACCCTCCGAGATCGGCTTTATTCTTCACATCCTACGAAAGCCGAATTCATTAATTGCTAAATCTTTTAATTGTATCATGACCGTTAATTTTTTTATGAATCCAGTGATCATGCACTTAATTATGCAGTGGCCCAACCCTATTTATATGCGTGTTGGTTATGTTTTTGCATCGCGTTTTTCAGCAAGAACAATTTAGCCGATTTCAATGATTTTTGGCATCGGTAATAAAAAATGGTGGAACTTTAAGAAAGAGTTTGACTAATAGTCGCGGGTCGCGGGTCCAAAGTCGCGGTCGCGGGTCCAATGTCGCGGTTGCGGGTCCAATGTCGCGGTCGCGGGTCTAATGTCGCGGCAGGGGAAAATGATTTGGGGTTCGAGGTAACTGAGTGAAAACGAGTGATATGAAAAAAATATCGTTTTAATGCATGATACTCTACGGTAACCAATTTACAGGTTACAGATGTTAGAGTCAACAAAATAATGTCTCAAGAAAAGACGTAGAAGAAAAAGCTGGCCGACTTTTGTGTTCACCGCAAGTTCATTTTGTTTTCCTTCTATCGGGCCCAGTTATGTATAAATTCTGCTTTGAATGTACTTATGCATAACAGTATCTGATAAAAAATGTTACCATGAGTCACCATTGTTTTCTTCTTGTCTATGAATTGCTCACAAATTCTTAGGGGTGCATTCACTGAAAAATGTGCGATACACTTCATAGACTATAAATTATAAACGTTACAACAACTTAAAACCTTTTTTAAAAAAAGGCTAACTCGGGCTCGAAAAGCTACGAGTCTGTCGGTAGAAGAAACGAGAACTGTTTCAATTTTAACAAATGTTTTCGGCAAAAATAAAGAAAACGCTTGTTGAAAAACTTCCTGGTCGCAAGCTCCCAAAATAAACTCTTTGCACAAGTAACTGGAAAGAGGAGGAGAGACGTTGGGATTGAAGTGCCAGTAAAGGACGTAAAGTATATTCAAGCGGGTATTCAAGGCATGAATTTAATATAGAAAAAAGTAATAATCCACAGCAAGAGAGGATAAAGCTCGAGCTTTATTCTCTCTTGTCAACAGAAAGGAGTTTGTTCCCACTAACGATTGAAATCCGGAATCCAAGTTCTACCAAGACAGAATAGATCATAGTCCCTTGGTTCTACTGACAAAGACTTGAATTCAGTACCTGGAATCTGGAATTACTTACCTAATTTATTGTCTTTTCTTAGCTCTGGTGGAGTTCATAACTTACAGTTTTCAGTGTCTGGTTTACTTTCTTTTTCAGCTTCATGATATTGGGCGTTATTATTTCCTTACCCACTTACTCACTTGGTTATTTACGATGCATGCTTTCAAGATTTAACTGAGACGCACATTGAATGGCTTCCTATTGTCAGGTTGTCCTGGTTGCCATTTAGGTGAAGAGAACAAGAAGTTATATTGAACATTCCGGGTTGCCGTCTCAGTTGTAAAAATAAAAGCATTAAGCGAAAATCTTGCATAATTCGAGGAACAGACTCCTTTCTGTGGATTATTACTTGTTTCCATATTAAATTCATGCCTTGAATATCGCTTGAATGAAGTTTCATGCGCCTATTTACATTTTCTTTCAGTTTTGTCGAAAACATTTGTTAAATATAAGAGTTTTCGTTTTAAAAAAAGGCTTTAAGTTGTTGTAACGTTCATAATCTGTAGTCTATGAAGTGTATCGCATATTTTTCAATAAATGAGCCCCTAAGCATTTGTGAGCAATTCATCGACAAGAAAAAAGCAATGGTAACTTATGGTAACTGTTTTATCAGATAGTGTTATGCATAAGTATAACTGGGCCGGATAGAAAGAAAACAAAATAAACTTGCGGTGAACACAGAAGTCGGCCAGCTTTTTCTTTTAGGCGGCCGTGCCAGGGTAAATTCCGACAAGTGACGTGACCCAAAAAGCAGCGACAGAGCCTAAAATGAAATGGCGACAAGCGACAACCTCCCTCGGTCAAATTGCGACAGTGACGGCAAAGCCGAGAATATGCGACAAAGAACGGTGGTTTGGCTAATTTATCACCAGTCTGAGTGCCAAGAAGAAGTAATTTTCGTCAATTTTCCTTGCGCTTCAGAGGTTGTCTCTCGTCAGGGAGTTTCAGTAGACCCTCCTAAGCGCGTCGCTTTGGCCCGTCGCGTAGTCTTCATTTACGCAACCCCGCACAACTCCTGGGAGACCTTGGGACTAGGTTGTCCGTGAAATAGCTTAATTTACGCACGCTTTACATCTCTTGTAATCACTACTTTCATATAGACCATGACGCACCTTGTTTTCCCCCTCAGAATTTTGCATAACCAATGTTTCCAAATTCTCCAGGATATTACAGTCGTCCCAAGAGAAATCGAAAACAATGGTTATGCAAAGTTTTGGGGGGTAACAAGGTGAATTATGGTCTATGTGAAAATGGTGAATACTTTGCTTGTTTCTGAACTTCTCATATCCTTGTCGACCTCTGTCGGACGGTGACGACGGTGGAGAGACCAGGGACCAGGTAACTTAAGTACGCACAGCGTAGGCCACCGTTAACCGGCCTTCACGTACGATTTATCAGGTCAGTTAGTCTTAAAATGTTGAACGTGGATCACTTAGGGTGTGCTGACAGTGTTCCTTTAAGCGAATCCAAAAACGGATTTCTGATCCGAGATTTGCCGGATTTCGCGGTCGAAAGGAACGTGAAATCCGAAATTGGATTTGTGACCTTGGTAACCTTTCGCAAACGCGTGCAATATGCATGACAGCCTGAGCCTCTCGAGAAATGACATGTTTTCTACAAATTATGCGATTATACCGTGCAGAATGTTGTGGTCGGCAGTTCGAATAACGACGATGGAACATAAACAGATCAAGAAAGTAGCGTGTTAAAGTTGAAAATTATCTAAAGGTTAAATTGTCGGCTCAGTTTGATCCAGTTTCGTAGCTCGGTTTTCTATGTAACACGATCGAGTGCCTATCGCGTCCAAGAGCGAGTTTGTAGAAAGATAGCAGTTATTTGTCCCTTTTACTTATTTGTGTTTTTAAACAATCTTTAGCGACAAATGGTCAGCACATGGACATTTTACTGTACCACCATGAACAATCTTCTAGTGTTTTCAGATGTTTTACGGCAAATGGCAGCAATTAGGAAACTCTACGGGAATACTTCAACTGGAAGTACAGCTGGATCATCTGACTAATTTCGAATCCACTGTGAATGGAACAGCGTAGATGACTAACTCTTTTCAAAAAGGATTCACCAGATCAAAAATCCGAATTTGGATTTGCCGAAAGGAACGTGAAATCCGTTTTAAGATCCAAATCCGTTTCTGGATTCACCTAAAGGAACACACCCTTAATTGTGAATGGCGATGTATAGGTGTTCTATACGCGAAAGGTTAACTGAGAAATTGCTCAACTGTAACGGTTTCTTTAAAACCCATCGCTATCCCCCTTTTCTAAAATTCCGTCAAAGACAAAGAATTTTCGTTCAATTTCCGACAGCGACTTGAAGCATTAATAAACACCGACACGAGACGTTTTAAAATTCAGACGCGCGACATGGGAGCCCCCCCTGGCAGGGCCTCTTTTAGGTCTTTTCTTGAGACATTATTTTGTTGACTCTAACATTCGTAACCTGTAAATTGGCTACCGTGGAGTATCGTGCATAAAAAAGAGTTTTTCCCTTTATTTTGTGTTCATATCAGTCGTTTTCACTCAGCTGTTACCTCGAACCCCAAATCATTTTCCCCTGCCGCGACATTGGACCCGCGACCGCGACATTAGACCCGCGACCGTGACTTTGGACCCGCGACCGCGACTTTGGACCCGCGACCCGCGACTATTAGTCAAACTCTTTAAGAAAATGTTGTTGAAGTTAGGGAAAAATCTGTCGGAGGATTTTGAAATTATTGACACTTTTTGTACAAGAAAATGAAAATAACATGTTGTTAAAGTTCCACCATTCTTTATTACCGATGCCAAAAATCATAGAAATCGGTTAAATTGTTCCTGCTGAAAAACGCAATTCAAAACCATAACCAACACGCATATAAATAGGTTCGGGCCGCCTCCGAGTCGCACTAAGCCTCTGTTTCAAAGCGAGGCTAAGTGCAAAGCCATTGATTGGATTTTTTTTTTATTCTCATGGAATTAAAACTCGTTTTTACCAGAAGGGATTTGCACTTATGTTCGTTTTGAAAGTGAGAGTCTTTGTCTGCACAGAAATGGAACAAGTCGTTCACACACATCGACCATCGTGCCGAAGGGGTTAGTAAAGAGGGTTTGGCACTAAATTCTGAATATGTGCTTCCGTCTCAGTGGGTTCCAGTCCTGGATTCAACTCATTCGCTTCTGGTACGGTCCGAACACCTCCCAGTTCACGCTGAGAAGAAGGGTCGCACTACAAACCAATGGCGATCCACTTTCAAGATCGGCGTGGTGCATCTACGTTCCGTCACTGAAATGGCGCCGTAATCACCTTTCTTATGCATGTGTGAACAGAAACCCTATCAAGTATGGTTTTCGTATCGGGGCAAGAGCTTTCCGGTGGTACGCTATCACGAATCACGTGAGAGAACTTCCGGTTTCGTTTTCTTACAGCAAAAATTCCATACAGTCCCGACCCTTCCTAAATAACTAATCTTCAATTCATGTTGGTCAAAGAAGTTTAGTTATTTACCTATATCAGCCTGATAGTCCAAGCTGGTATTCGAGAACGAATATCATTTTTTTTCTGGAAAGTATGAATTAAAGATCGTTGATTACTTACCGAGACAATATTTTATTCCTCCAAAAGGTATTTCTCGGTCAGCGTAGATTCAAGCCTGGAGTGATTTCAACGTCCCTTATAAAGACCACTAAAAATATCCTAAGACCAGCAACCATTTTGCGAAGGATCCTAACTATCTGCATGTAAAAGTCAAGCTGCGAAAAATCGAGCATACGCAGCAAAGCTGTCACTACACTAACTTCTGCAGCAACACTATGATCAGGGCAGTTTGCTCCCAGATTTCTGATTCAGATTTTCATTTATCGGTGCTTTTTACAAATTACAATGTAGCTGTTTAGACAGCCGAGGATTTGTAAAATTTGTGCCTCAGCATTTTGAGTAAGTCATGGCAGGTGTAGGCTACGGAGCAAAACCGATCCTTAATAGCCATTGAAAGGAGGCAATAAATGTCGCTGTTAAATAGGTAGTCAGCAAATCCAATATGTTTACATCACCTGTACCTAATAATACTAAATTAAAAGCTGCCATAAGCATTCTCTTTTCACTCACATCAAATTGGAATACTCGGTAAACTGAGAAGGCGAGACAGATTAGTCGGGGTCAACTTACTGCGCAATAATGCTACGAATATGATTTTCGAAAACTTACCTCTATTCACGAGGTTAACAATCACAATTAAATTCGTAATCGTATGTTTCATCAGTACTGATTTTGAAGCCAGCAGGGGCATTTTTAGCCTGCGAACCGCAGACGTATTTCCGGTCGTCGCTTCTGAAACTGGAGCCAAAAAAACTGGATACTCTCGCAAGCTAGGGTATTTTAACTGTTCTTTTTTTATAATTCCCAAGGGACCGATCGTTTACTACGTCCCAGAGGAGGGGGCGTATTGGGTTTTGAAAATTGTGTGGTGTATCAAAACTTTACCCACCCACACCCCCCCCCCCCCTTAAAATACATGACAATTACATATGAAAATTGTATCAGATCCATTTCACTCCACTTAATCAGTAAAAGGATAAAGGAAATCCTAACACAAATAGCCATATTTCATATTTCGACCCGCTTCACATTTTGTGCATTCCAAAATTGACCCCCCAAAATCAAGCCCCTTAGAAAATTGTAGCCCCCACTAACCCTAACCCCACCAAAACCCGCCTCCCCCCGCCCACCTGGCATGTAATAAATGCTCGGTCCCCAAAATTAAATCATATGGCGTATTACGCACTGCGTCATTTCGCGGAAACATGAAATTCAGACCCTTTTGAAGTCAAGTCTATCGTTTTTGCGGACATCCTAGGAAAATGCATAAAAATTGTAAGCAGTTTTTAGCTTGTTTTGTTTCGTTTTCAAAATACCAGAGGTTAAATCGTTACAGAAGGCGACATTAGATCATTCCTTCTTTAATATTTTGGTCGCCCTTTTATGCAGAGGCGTTCATAGTCATCTCAAAATAGGCTTAACTACGTGGTCAGTTACATTAGCATGCACCACTGCTCATTAGATACATTTCTTACCTCAGAATATTCTCAGTCTTCCTGATCCACTCTTTGTAGGGCCAACAGACGGTTGTCTGTATTGTTGAATGAGATAAGCATCACATGATTCCAAGGGACTTTCCCGGAACAAATCTTCTGTCTCTCAGTGTTCATTATCCTTAAGTTTATGCATTCCAAGGGCGAGCTACTATTCAAATAGAAAGCCTACTTGACTGAATGCAGGAAAAGTAGTCAACAGCAAACCTTGAGATTATTTTGAGGTAAGAGAACAATCCCTTTAGATCCATAAAAGCTCGACTCGATCTAGAAGTGGACAGCTTTGGGTTTTTTTTAACCACGGGTAATATCGAGTGAGTATTTCCGCAAAAATATATTTCTATTTTATAGCACGAATTATGTCAACCAGACATAAAAATATCGACTTAGCTTCACTTCGAGTAATAGTTTCTCGAGTTGTCAGGTATAAACGAGTCGCCTATTAAATTTATTAGCAGAGCTTTACCATCCATTTGGCTGAAACACGTTGCTAACAACATTTCATTTATGTAGTAGAAACCATGAGTTCTTTCTATCTCGAGAGATAATCGGTCAAGGCATTATTTTCATACTAAGCATTTACGTAATTACATTCTATGTGCGTCTAGATTTCGATTTCGCTTGCGATATTACTATCTCACGTGACAGAATAACAGGGAAAGAGCTACACGTATTTTTTCCTATATACGAAACACCTGAGCTCGCATTTCAGATAAGCTCCTTAACCTGTGACTTCAGCCTTAGGATGTTTATTCCTTTATGTTTCCGGTTTTCACTGTCACGCTAGACTGCAACTCAGTAGGTTTTTTTCTCAAAATCGGTGTAGCGTAGCTTAAGTGTCTCACACGCGCGAGGCGCGCGAGCCTCACAAAGCCCGTGTCTCGCTCTTCGCTTTCAGCCTCGCTTAAGACCTTTTGTTTCGCTGCTCGCGCAAAAATACGGACTGTTTTGCAGTTATTCTCACGCCATCGAAAATCAAAATCAAAATCATCTAATAGATAAAGTCCAGAACCCAGGAGATGAGAGAAGGTAAATATGCAAAGATCCTCGCCAAGTCAGCCCTGTGCAATTTGTCATACGAGAGATATGTGAAGAAATTATTTGCCCAAATTAAAAGAGCCTCGTATGAAGGCGCCATGTTAGTGTCCATCCAGATGGGCACCAAAACGGCCACCGTTTTGCTACGAAAGCTTCAATCATCTTCCGAAGAGTACATGAATATCAAAATTCCCTAAATGACAGCTTTCTAAGCCACCATTTAAACGCCGCGTCACGCAAAAGCTTAGAAATTCAAGCGTACTGTAATACAAAATAAAGAACCCTTGTGTTACAGAAATTTACTAACAATCCTCATAGCAATTTTAGCGCAAATTAAGTTATTAACATGCTTGTAAAATCTATGATAAAAGTTTTGAAAGCAGCAAGGAAATGAAAGATTATCGAAAGGGACGAAGAATCAATATTAACTTCAAACGCCAAAAAATTGTTAATCGCAAATATGGCAAGAATAACAAAGTTAACGAGGAAGTCGAAGTTCAAAGGACAAATGCGAAAAATGTTGTCCTCAGCTTGCAATCCTGTTCATTTATCCTCTCTTTTACCCTGACTGAAGGACAATTTGACGAGAATGAGTGCTCTTTGTAATGGTTCCCCGCCGGATTCGTCCTTACATTATGACGTTATGTATTAAGTACACGATTTGTTTTCATTACATGCACAGGTGCCGTTATAGAGAAAAAAGTTACTCGGTGACTGCCGAACAATGCTTTCGATGAGGTTCGCCAGACGGTTTATTTGTACAGTGGTTTTGTGTGCTTGTCTCAGAGGGCAGGGAACTGATGGAAACCAGAAAGCACAACACAAAAATGTCTGCATAAACTGTACTTGCTATGATCAGCACAAAAACAAATACAATCTCTGGCCCTTACAAAACCTCGATGATCCTGAAAATCCCAGGTTTGTAAGCTACTACATTATTAGGGACCATACGAAACTACGACGGCGAGGGCAACGGGAACGTCAAAAACGCAGTAATTTAATGAGCAATACAAAGGCTTTGCACGTGCTTCACGCTTTTTTGCAATTTTCCTTGCCGTTCCTGCACACTATGACATGAAATCATGACCAAATTTCAACTTTACTTGAGAACGGAAACAGCAAAGGATGTAAATCAGTCTACCATGAACTCGGGTGCGGTCCTCTCTCTTCAGCTCCAACCTAAATTCCCTTCTTTTAAGAAACTGGGTGACTTAGGATAATCGAAAATGTTTAACGACTTTAAAATGATGCGAAGTATATTTTTCAGCAACATCTCCATGGACGTCGCCGTTGTCGGATCGTAAGGTCCCTCTTATAGTATTGTCACGTAACACCCTGTACCCAACCTGTGATCGTTAGCTACCTGTTGCTGACTCCCAGTTAAATTTGCTCCCATTTCATATCCTCAACAGCTTCAGCAAAGCACATGGAGGCTACACTTATAGTTACAGCCCTTGTTTGTCTTTTAAGTTAGGGCCACCAGATCGCAGCGACTGTAGGAACAATGTCGCGGTAAGTTTATAACAATAATGTTAGCGAAAGTGTAATTTTTAAAGTTCCAGCGAAAGGGCCGAAGGCCACGCGCAACCCGCCTTTTCTTTTCTTAACTGAGTTGCTTCGCATTTGCTACACCATAGCTTACCATAATTGGAACACCATAGGCAGCTCTAAAGTATCAGTCTCTTACGGTCTTTAAAGCTTCCTCTTATCAAGGCTTTTTAAGCAGTTGTTAAAGTTGAAAGCAGGTGTTTATTCAATTATTTACATACTTGCTGTAAAAATCAAAACAAACAGAAAACTGTAAAACTAACAAAATAAAACTCCCTCCATGTTATAAAATAATATTGTCTTTTATAAACCTCACCTGTTACCAGATATGTCAATCAACGACAGATGTATCTTATGAAAAACTAGCAGATCAGGGGCGAGTTAAGTTAGACTACGATGCTGATAAGAAGCGACTACAGTTGATATACAAGTAAGTACCTGTGTCTGGCTTTGAAAACTACCATTAATTTTACAGGAAATTTAGACTAGAGTTAATATAAAAATGCCCTTAAATGAGTTTATTTTCCCCTACTATCTCAAATTTACTGGTGTCGCCTTTCACCCGTAAATTTTTGACGGAAGATTTCTTTGATGATTTCACTGAACCGAGCAGGGAGCAGGAAGTATTCTCCACACATCATCAGATATTAACTATCCATTCATACCGTCAGGTGTATGATCGAAATCCAGCGCCATATAATAGAACTGGACGTCTTTTGACTGAAGGTACCGAAGAAAATAAAATTGTGACGCCATCCAAGCTGTAAATTATTTTCTCAATTACGACACAGCAGTTATCACTAATTCATTTCCTTTTTACAAAAAAACTTTAAAATCCCTTGTTATTATGAATAAAATGAATGTGTCGTCCAGAGCCATACTTACAGTATCTCTCAGTTCTTCAGCCCCTGAACAAGGAAGGTTCGCCCCTAATTCTGATTCTGAGTTTTCGTTAGAATGAAAATAGACGCTTGAACTATTCAAATTGAAGAGGAGGAAGTCAATTCAATTTTAAACTCCGTTCAACTTAATACAAGAATTTCTTACTTTGGTGTAGGATATTATGACCCGTTCCATTCTTTAATTTTGACAGTTCTTATAACAACACAATAATAATTAGTTGATTTATCTCTGTATTACATTTGCTAGCAAAATTGTAACCTGGAAGCCCAAAGTCATACTTATATGCGATCCAACGATCGAGGACGCAATATTTGACATCGTGAACGTTGAAAATGAATGGGTAAGTCGAGATAAAACTAAAAATCGATTCAGTAATTGGGAAATTTACATAATTGTGCCTGCTATAAGTTTATTTCTATTTTATTTCGAGTAAAAATACCTTTACTTAACGGATCTTTGTCAATTGAAAAATGATTCAGCTCAAAAAATATTTTAGAAAACGAGGCCGTGTTTAAATAGGAGGGTTTAGTTTTTGCTGCAAATTGCAACGTTGTCTTGTTTAAGGGACGGTAAAACGGCCAACAGAAACGTGCAACTTGATTTACAACATTGCTGTAAAACGAGTTGAATAACGATATTGCGCATTTTACCAACCACTAATCAAACCTATCTTGCAGCAAATCAGGTTGTTGCAGGTTGCGAAAAGTTGTTGCAGAAAGTAGAGAGTAGTTGTACTTTTTCCAAAAAAATCTGTACATATTGCGCGTTTTTACCGGCCCAAAGCAAACTTGTTTTGCAACAAATGACATAAAATAACTTCTTTGTATGGTGTAACTCCAACGCAATTTGATCCAATCAGAAATCAGTCATATGCGCATATGTCATGCGCACTTGAACATTTAATGAATTGCGCACTAGAAATTTAAACTATTATTAATTATTAGTAGTAGTATTAACGCAACATGTCACAACCTGATCAGTTGCAAACAGGTTTGAACTTAATAGGTGGTATATAAAACGCTCAACATTGCTTTTCAACTCATTTTGCAGTGATGTTGCAAGACAATTTGCACGTTTTGGTCTTCGTTTTACCGTAGTTATAGAATACTTGTTTAATATTAACTAAGATTATCTACAGGCAATCATCCAACTACCGAACAATTAGCGACAGGAAGAAAAAATAGTGTAAAAAATTTCAAGGTAAGTACCTTGTACTAATTGGTTTGCTTTTACTCCACAGATTTTTAACCTCACCCACAAGTGCGCATGTCCAAATACTTGTTTGACTGATCCACCTGATCCTACTAGTTCCAGTGATCCTAGTGTTCATTCAAGTAAGCTAAATTATTATTCATTCAAAAGATTCCTGAGATCGGATCGGATCCGGTTAATTTTTCATAACCAGCTAGCGATGACCAAATTTGGAAGACGCTTGCGATGTGCGGATTACTTTAATTGTTACTTTTTAAATGTTACTTTGTTATGTTGGTGTCAGCAGTTGACGTCATCTAGTGTGACGTCAAGGTGCTTTTTTAGGATGCCAGGCAACACGACTTTAAGCCAGTGCTTATAACTATCATCATTATTTCTTTAAAATATTTTTCCGTTTCTGACTGGCTCAAATCCCACAGCTTATTCTTCACAACCAGCTTACGTTGATCCAATTTGGAAGACGTTTGCGATATCCGGAAAATAATCGCCTCAAAAAAGGAATTCAACAGAGAAGCCCTTGGGACGAGGTTGCATTGTTTTGGTTGAGTTATAGAAAATGGCGGAAAATTTAAAAAGTTTTGCGAACAAGAAATAGAGGAACTATCCTAGAAGCAATCATCTGGAACAAGAGAGAATGAGCATTCTCTCTTGTCTGGAAAAGATTCTAAGATAATATTAACAAGAAAAATAACAACAATAATTAAAATTGACTCAAAGCTTTTTCTTTAGTTTTGATCTGCGCAGAACTATGGCGGTCGTGAGAAAAGCTTTGCGATAAAGAAAGAGTTCTATCCACTCTGTGGCAGAGCCTTTCTTTCACTTACTTGATTTTGGCGTACTCGAGAAAGACTCTTCAGGATTCAAGTAAAGTCTTTGTTGAGCATTTTCTGCTTGTTTCCGGGACACAGTTTCGACCCGAGCGTAATGCAGGGACACCCAATGACCAAATGTTTCCATACACGTCAAAGGTGTCTCATATAGTTTTTCTACACTTTAGAATTCTGTTTCGTTGAGTGGAGCTTCCTTAAAAACTATTTATCTGTCCGAAGGTTTTATGTGCTGTTTATAGTGTCATTCGAAACTGTTAGCTACTCTGATGGGTCCAGTCGGAAGTTCAAGGACATGGGGTAGCCTTACTTTCATTAGAAAATTCTAGAGGACGTTTTGTTTTTATTCCGATTTTCGGAGACCTTTTAAACAAAGACAATGCGCAATTTTTTAAGACAATTTCCAAAAAATTACCATTTATCGGTTTATATTTGAGCCCTTTAAAATATAATCCTTGCCTGAATACATGCCGAATACACCTTGAGTTACTTCTGCTGTCTATTCATAAACCAGGAAAGAATTTCTTGTCTTGGTACGCACAGTTCATCATGGTCGGCCATTTGTTTCAAAATTATGACACGATATACGTTCGGTTTTTCCCACATATACTTGCAATCATTCATGCTACACGATATACGTGCGTTTTTTTGTCACGTATACTTGCGTTTTATTCCCAAGTATATGGCCATTTTCTTACAAACGCGCATATATATGTGCACAAAAAACCCATATATATGCGTTATAAAAAAGCATGTGGTATATGCGGTCGCAGAAAGTCGTCGTATAAGAGGCACCGAATTATACCGTCAGCAAGAAACCCCCTTCATGTACGATGGAGCTGAAAAGTAACTTCACTTTGAATCAAGCATGGCTGCAATGCCCGCGTTAATTTCGAGCAAGATTTCTTCCTTATTCATTGCCCTCATAGTAGTGGTGGTTGTTAGCTCCCCGACAACGGATTCGTTGGAATCCGTGGATTTTCTCTTGAGAGACTGTGTACGCTATTTCACAAATGCTGACCGAAACAACGATCGATTCACTTAGAAATTAGCGTCCGACAGGCAAAACACGACTCATAAGCTCTTGATGTAATGTGAAACATGACCTTGAGACTTTCTTCTTTTCTCTCTCGCACGCGAATTATCACCTTTTCGCCTCCACGAACACGTTCTAAGCCTCCTAGTGTCGAAGCTTTTTATTATTTCCCTGGTATTCTCACTGACTGTAATAGCCTTCTACCTGTCTCTCTTTCCTTAGTGCTCCTCCACTTTAATTGTGATTTTCATGGTTATTTAACTCGTTCTCGTTCAACTTGCATAAAATGTCCCTCAGGTATCAATTTGCTATTAGTTTTCAAGCCCCGATTATTTGGAAGGATAGTTTATTTATAACTTCAGTTTGGCGTTTTTTTGCGGCCAATGGCAAATCAGTATTTTTGATTATAGCAGCTAGTTTCGCTCTCTGCACCATAGTAGCAACCGACGAGGAACTGCATTCTTGCAGAATTCATAACATTCGCACAGACACAACAGTAAATTCCTACGAAGGAACAACAAGACATCGCGCTTTTGTTTAAAGACTCACTTCTGATATCAAAAAAAAATTAAAATCGGACTGCATCAGGCTATCAGCGGTAAGAATGATCTTGACTCACGCAAAGCATAATTCAGCGGAGGCCCACCCCTTAACCTTTTATATACCATTTTTCACGGTTTCGTATACCTTCTATTGACAAATGGTACTCCTTCACATATCTTGCTTAGAACTTTGTATCCCTTTTAACTGCTGGAAACCTGCACTGTCATAAAATAGGAATCAGTCACAAATGTAGAACGCTTTCTCGACGGGTAAGGGGTTCGACCTCGGGGCGGAGCCTTCCCGTACAA
Source organism: Porites rus (assembly GCA_964035705.1). NCBI lineage: Eukaryota > Metazoa > Cnidaria > Anthozoa > Scleractinia > Poritidae > Porites > Porites rus. The sequence goes on along the minus strand of CAXIVM010002404.1, from coordinate 63,809 downwards.
ATATTTGTTAAGTACCTCTCGGGGATTTCGGGCGGAGCCTCCCCGTATAAGCCATCGTAGGGAGTACCCTCTCCCCAGGCATAGCAAGAAATAATCACATTCCCGGACAAAGAAACTTGCATGCATGTATGTAGTTATTCCGCAGATCCAGGATTTACGGAGAAAACCATAGAAACTAAAATATTTAGGGCTCCGTAATATCAAATTAAAGCTTTAGGCTTAAACAGAGGTCAAAAAAAATTAAAACACTTTACAACTGCATGTCAACTCCTAGCACGAACACCTAAAGAACCATAAACCACAGGAGATGATTACTCAGTATGCATGTAATTCTCTGTAGTGCTAGTAACTTTAACTTTAACTTTATTATTCCATCGTTCATATAGTACAAAACTCAGTAAAGCCAAAGCCGGGGACTTAAACTACCTGTGGTCAAAACTAAAACAAGATACAAAACTTAAATTAAGTAATGCAAGCAGTCCTATAGCAGAGGTAAAACTAGAAGTACTAGTGACAAATAAACTAACAATAAACTATGATAATCCTGCGCTAATTCAATGCAGGCTTAAAAAGTAAAGTTTTAGTTTCTATTTAAAGTCAGTGGTGGTAAGGCTGTTACGGACAGTAAAGGGTATCAGTGGGATATCCTTGGCCAAATAATTGGGGCTTGAGAACTAATAGCAAATTGATACCTGAGGGACATTTTATGCAAGTTGAACGAGAACGAGTTAGTTAACCATGAAAATCACAATTAAAGTGGAGGAGCACTAAGGAAAGAGAGACAGGTAGAAGGCTATTACAGTCAGTGAGAATACCAGGGAAATAATAAAAAGCTTCGACACTAGGAGGCTTAGAACGTGTTCGTGGAGGCGAAAAGGTGATAATTCGCGTGCGAGAGAGAAAAGAAGAAAGTCTCAAGGTCATGTTTCACATTACATCAAGAGCTTATGAGTCGTGTTTTGCCTGTCGGACGCTAATTTCTAAGTGAATCGATCGTTGTTTCGGTCAGCATTTGTGAAATAGCGTACACAGTCTCTCAAGAGAAAATCCACGGATTCCAACGAATCCGTTGTCGGGGAGCTAACAACCACCACTACTATGAGGGCAATGAATAAGGAAGAAATCTTGCTCGACATTAACGCGGGCATTGCAGCCATGCTTGATTCAAATTAAATTACTTTTCAGCTCCATCGTACATGAAGGGGTTTTTTGCTGACGGTATAATTCGGTGCCCCTTATATGACGACTTTCTGCGGCCGCATATACCACATGCTTGTTTGTAACGCATATATATGGGGTTTTTTGTGCGCATATATATGCGCGTTTGTAAGAAAATGGTCATATACTTGGGAACGAAACGCAATTATCCGTGACAAAAAACGCACGTATATCGTATAGCAGGAATGATGCAAGTATACTTGGGAAAAAACCGCACGCATATCGTGTCATAATTTTGAAACAAATGGCCGACCATAGTTCTTGAACCTTTTCGAAACTTATCATTTTCTTTGAACAGGTTCAAGTGATCAGAATGAGATAATGGAAGAAGTCTTTATCCCAATTGGCGCGGGTGGATTTCTTCTTGCAATAGCTGGATTTGTCTACTATATACGTCGGCGACGCCAGCGACCGCCTCATGGGATCGATGAAGTTGATCAAGGCAACAACGAAAGAAGACACCTCGTTGATAGACATGCTGAACCAGCCCCATCCGATATCGTTAGTTATATTAACCCAATAGTAGAAGACGGATCTGAACCATTGACGACAAAATCTTGCGATATCACCGTGTCTAAGAGTAAAGACGAGTTTAACAAGCAAAGTGCGTCTGCGTAACAATGTCCAATATCCTTTCACACTTTTCCCAATTAAATCGTCTTGTTAAGTATGGACACACCTACATGTACAGAAAAAAAATGTTGCAGAACTTTTAAACAAATGGCTTACTCAGAAAAATCTTGCCAGTTCATAGGTTAAAGCAGCCGCAACAGATTAGTGAGTTTGCTACGTAATATTCGCTAATAGTCTAATAGGCCACTTGCACTAAGAGGTCACGTGACCAATGCTTCCTTTAAACAACGAGTTAAAACCTTGCTGATGCCAACAATTGACAGAGCACATAAAATGTATCTTACACCCGAAATTTGAGAGGAAACGCATTTAAGGGAGGTATTTTATGGCCCTTTGATTTTTCAACAACGTAGTATGATTTGTATTGGCCGCCATGTTGGAGGGCATACTCTTGCCCTCCAACATGGCGGCCAAAACTACTTTTTGCTTTTATCTTGTTAAACGTTTGATAGTTACGCTCAGATGTGCTGTAAACGTTCCCACATTATCTTTTCAACATTTTCCTTGAAGTTTAAGTGCAAAATTTGTGTTTAGAAAGAAGTAATTCATAATTTTAAAAATCACATTTTGGTCACGTGACCAGCTACGAACTTACTCATTTTAGGGAAATGGTGTGAGTTTGAAAAACCAAATCACTATTATTTTGTTTAAGATATGACACACTAATCGTTTCTCGAAAGCAAAATCATATAACTTTCATTTTCATAAAAAAAAATGTCACATGACCTCTTAGTGCAAATGGCCTATTTCTCATTTCATTATACCATTCGGGGGCACCCAATGGATCTGTTCCTCAAAATATCTGTTCTTCAGGCACATTTTTGCTGGCTGGGAGATGTGAAAGAAATAATAGTCCTTGGAAGGAAAGTGTTGCTGGGAAAAAGATAATTCAGGGTGTCAGAGGGGATTTGAAGTCTAGAATAGCTGCTACGGGTTACTTGTATGGGTTACTTACCACTCAAGATCTGAATTGTGCCCTATGAAACTTCCCAGTAAGTCAGGTTGCAGGTTGTAAGGTTGCTGGCTGGGAACTCTTCCATCAGTCTTGCTGGGAGTGAGGAACAGATAATTTTTTTTCCAGCAATCTCCCAAAATGCTTAAAATAGTCTCAGAAAACTTTATTCACGCTTTGTTGTTGTTTTTAGGTCTTTTTCTGAAAATTTCCCGTTGGGTGCCCCTGACCATTTGCACTTCTTAATGATATTATTAGCATTATTTCTCACGTTAAGCTACGTTACTTGCGCTTTCACATCAAAATCGACATAAACTAATAACTATAGCGGTCGGCCCTGTTTTCAAGAGCTCCTGCTCTTGGAAATGTCTAAGAAAAGAACTGAGAAAAACGTCTGGGTTGAAGAATGTTATTATTTTTCCTTCGTTTCTTTCCTTATTTGCAAATAAGCATTAGTCAACTGCACACTGATTTAAAAATTGTTTAGGTTTAGTTGTATAATCTGTGACATGTTGTTCTCTATAGCTTCTTGTATATATATATTTTTTTTCTGTATCTGAATAGTGTGAATAAAATATGGTAATGATGATGATGATGCTAACATTATTCGCCTGATTATTATGACAGTTTTGTACTTAACTGCTTGTTTTTATTCCTTCCAATTTCATTTACAACTATAGTTTAATTTTTTATTGTTTTTATTATTTTCATTAAACGATGGTTGATGTAAGTAGGTATTTGACATGATTTGAGCCTCCATTAATAAGGAGGTCCGAGCCGTTTGGGTAGAGAACTTGTGATATCAACACACCCTTCGAGTAACCGGGCCCGGGTTATTACCTAGAAAAGTAAGAATGAAGATACTGCATCGATTAGTGATAAAAGCGAAGAATAATGTTTTGTGGCTTTATAGCGATTTAAGTCTCCTAAAAGCATCTGCAGAATTTACATGTATGAGGTATGAGTCCAGATCCTACTAATGCGATCAAGCTGCAGTCTCTGTTGACTTCTCGAGAACCTTAACGCAATAACGAAGATGAAACACCCGGCACCAAGTTTGCTAGACTACTGCCGAGATTTTGGAAAGGCAATGAGAGATATCTATTAAGCAAATAACAAACTGGTCTGTCAAATACTTCACACACTGGAAATACTATTATCCTGTTGCAGAGCTCCCAATGGATCTTTCTGCTATTGCAAAATAAATCCGATTTCAGTAGTGGCCAAGGACAAAAGGAACATTGCAAAGATGGGGGAATGGGCGAGTGAACATGAGCAGTGTGTTCGACAGCTTACTGTTAGGCAGCAAACAATAAAATTTTCAGCTGGCACATTGCCCATGTCACAGCCTATGGGCTATAAACATACCACAAGATCCTCTCAACAGCAATGTGGAAGAAGAAGTCATTGAAAGAGAGGAAGAGGAATTCATCGAAGAGTATGACAGAAACCGGAAACCGTGCTAGAAAAGTCTCTGGCACCCAGGGTAAGTATGACTCTGACTTTGATTCCAATATATCTTCGCCTCAACTATCTGATCGAATCTGAGGATGAGGATATGAAAAGTGATGTTGTGGTGAGTTCAACCTTGAAAACGCGAAATGGCAGACAAATAAAAGCAGTGGTTAGGCTGAATTTGTTAGACCTCTTGAAAGAAACTAATATTTAATTAATTTTTTACATTGAAAACTGGAAAGTCATATTAAACTTATTTTGGGAAGTCTTGAGGGTAAGGGGAAAAACGAAAAAACTACGCTATAAACGGCAAAAAACGTCTGCGGGACTCAAAACATGCCAATTAACTGACTAAACGTTTTCTTGCTGATTACTGATTAAGTAGCGATTTCTGAACTGTTTACTGACTAAGTAGCATTTTTTCACCGTTTACTGTGACTACCGCTATACCCCATTGAAACCCTCATGTGAAAACATCACGGTGCTATGGCTACATAATAAATCGCGCCTTTCGCAGGAAAAAACAATTTAAGGTGGCTGAACACAGTTTTGCGGGCTGTTACCGGTAACTTCATGCTTGACGGCGCATGTTTTAAATTAGACAAACAAACATGGCGGCGAAAAAGCAATGGTACACAGAAAGCGATTTCTCAAAATCTACTCATTAAAATATCCTGATACGAGTATTTGGCAGAATTTTTACTTTTATCGTATTTTAAATGATGAGAACTTTAAAATGGAAGTTGAACAGACGAATTTTTTGACACATTTAATTATTACAGAACAGTTATATTACTGATTATCTAAAAACTCGTCTGTTTAAATTTGGTCAATAAGTTTCAAATGGTAATGATTAATTACAATAAGCTGTGTGCAAGTTTACAGGAAAATCTAATGAGTGACGTTTATGTAAACTGAGCAGAACTGAAATTCTAAGGTTGTATTCAATGGTTCATGTTGCCATGGAAACTACGAAAACGTCACATTTTACCTGTCAATCAAAATCTTTTATCAGTATATTATTCACTAGCCATGCTGCAACCTTTCTCTTGCCATGATTTGGCAAATGAAATATACCTACAAACTGCCAAAACTGTGTTCAGACACCTTAAGTGAAATGGTTTGGTATTTCATTGGTGTTTACATAATAAATAGAACATTACATGGCCGCTTGGAGATACGAAATATCTCTTCGAGTGTCGAAAAATAAGAGAAATTTCGTATCTCCAAGCGGCCATGTAATATCCTCTATATATGGCTTAATAAGTGAATACACAGTAGTAGAGACACATATAAAAAAGTTAGAAGATTGCGTTACGTAAAACCTGTAAAGACCTTTATACTGTAATGCAGCGCAGGGAGACATCCGCTGACAACACGACCGGTCTCTGTCCCTTCTTTTAGCGCCGTTTTGTAACTCTTTGGTTATGATATTAAAACAAGAATTAACAAATTTAACAAGCATTGAAGGAAAAACCGAGCAATGATTACCGAGGTTTGGGTGCTCACTTTTGTTACTGCCTGAAGGTAAGCGAGGTCTGTATTTAAGTTCTTTGTATTACCTTTGGGCAACAGGGCGGAAGTCAATGCTCATAAATAATTTTGATAAAAACTGCAATGCATGTAGAAATTTTGTTAAGCTTCCTTATAGGCAAAGCGAGTTAGATACAAATGGAAAGAAAATGGATAACAGAAATCGGCGAAGTCATGCATTTTGCATCTACTTTGCTATAACATCAAAATGAAACCGGAAGTGCAATCTAAGGCCCGTTTCAAACGTCGATCGTGCTACTGCCGTGCCGAACTCAGATGATCGAATTAAATTCGACTTTAGCACGGCAATAGCGCGACGTTTGAAACCAAGTTGTGCTACTGCCGTGTAGCACGGCAAGCCTTAACGTGCAACACGGCAGTAGCTCGACTTGGTTTCAAACGTCGTGCTACCGCCGTGCCGAACTCAATTCATAAATTATAATTACATTAGAATACATTTAGAAGTTTGCTATACCGTTTCTTTCTTTTTGCGCTTTGTTTTAGGCAACAGCCGTTCTATTCGACTGACTTAATATTAAATTCGACGTCTGAAACCAAGTCGGGCTAGTGTCGTGCCACAGTCGAGCTACAGGACCTACAGTCGAGCCAGCTTAGCACGGCAATAGCACGACGTTTGAAACGGTCCTAACTTCTTTGCTAATTTTACAAATGGGAGTCTTATAAAACATGATATCTTCATGATGAAAAACGAGGTTAAGAAGAAAAAAGAAGTTCTGCTCACTATCTAAGTCTTGATCGTAACCATCTTCATTTAATTTAAGTGAAGTCACATGGATACCCTGGTTTCTGTCGATCGACTGTAACTGCTACGTATTGCTGAGAAGAAAGGGAATCTCCCGGAAACTAATTCTGCCTATTATATGCGTCACTATACTAAAATAGATGCTACGTACCACTTCTAGGATGTGTTTGGTGGCCAAAGCAGCATCAGCTTTCGAGTTACCCACTTTCCTTTAATGAAAATAAGTTTGTTTTTAGGAGATGTGAGAGAAAAAAGTATCATTTTTATATTATTTTTACCGGTAATAAACTATTTCCTCGTCAACTGAAACGCTATTAACAAGGATAGCCAGCGCAAACTAGTTAAATACAGTTCTGATGAAGAATTTTCAATGATTTTAGTACCATGCCATCAAGGATGTGGATCAGTCGTGTTATGTGGTCAGTCTTACTGTACTCTTCACTTCAATATCAAAGAACAAGTGGCAACAGAACAATACCAGCGTCTTATTACAACTGCGCCTGTTACGATAAATACGGATTGTTCAACCTCGCTCCCTTGCAAAGTAAAGATGGAACACCCAGGTTTGTAATGCAAGAAATAGATGCATAAGGTGGCTGTCATTTTGCAAATACTTTAAATTAGCCTTTCTTTTCTCTTCATCCCCAGGGCTTTTCCCTTAAAAAAGGGCAAACCCTGTGGACGAGGTTGTAATTCATTTACAATTCATGGCTCGTTTAATTTAGTTCATATTGTAAGTTAAGCGCATTAGATCTACGATAGCGCTATGTAAGTAATGATTTACAATATCATTAAACCGAGCTGAACTGAATTTAACCCTTTTCGGACGGCGAGGGTCGTTTTTGTCTCCATATAGAACGATGCATATTTTCCTCTCTAGACCAATTTAGTTTTCGGTTTATGCTATTGCGTTAGTCACCAGGAACGTCTAGCGATACCTTGCTTTGGAAATTCTGAGCAATCCTGACAGAGTTTCAAACAAGAAAAAACCAAGTAACATATTAGACAAAATTCCACTGCCGATTATGCTATTTACATGCCACTCTTTGTAGACTAAATTTCTCCCTCTCCTAAAATAAATATTTGCCAAAAATTTAAGTCCAAATTTTGGCTTATGCGCGTTCGCGAAGAACAAAAACGCTGCGATTTTTACTGACTATGCTATTTATGACCAAAGTGATCTTCAAACTGTTGATTTACTTTACTAGTTAAATCTCTTATTTTATTATTTCAACAGATTTACCGTAGCAGGTGGAGAAAGCTGGGATTATTCTTATAATCCTTGCAGCTCATTCTGGTGTGGAAACTCTCAAGGTCATGATGTGGCTGTAAGTGCTTAAAATCTGAGACCTGCAATTTTACCTTTTCTGTTGGCCTCGCGTGAGCATTACTCAAAAGAGATGAAGTAAGAAAGAAAATAAGCAGTATATATAGAAAGTATCAATTTCGTGCCTTGTTACTCATCTGGCAAAAACCCTGATACAAATTTAGTATTCATGGAAAAAAAAGAAAGTGTTTTCATAAGAAAAATTTTAAGTCCCACAACACTGGTTTGGTTATGGGCTCCTGGTTTGAGACACAAACATCCGCCCTTTTTGTTTTGGAAAACCAATATGGCGGCCTTAACGTCTTGTGAAATTGCTCTACATGTCTCAAAAAATCTTTCAATATTTCATCCATTGTCCATCTCGTTTGAATTATGTACATTGCCTTGCCATCAAATGTAGATAACTTACTAAAGGATGTTCCATTTGTAAACAGTATTATTTACTTTATTGAAAACTAAAAAAAAATCAAAAATTGTGTACAGGTAATAGAAAACCTTTAAAATGCACTTTATGTGACTTTCAATAACTAGGGTTGCTCGATTAAGGGTCTAATAATTGCGTCGACGAAGGAGACGCTTTCTAATTGAGAGGTTGGCTGTTGTTTGTTTTCGTCGGCGGCCTGTGCATGTTCCAAGCGCGAGAAATCGAGAAAAGAGGTTGTCGGTGTGTCGGTTCCAAATCTGCGCCATCTTGAAACGTTACGAAAGTAGTTCCCAGTGCGTTTCGCAACCTTTGGATCTCTGCTTCCTCGTGGTTTCGTGTTTAATTAAGGATCTTTCTTGCTTCTTCTTCATATGAAATTCCTGCGGTGTGAGAAATGATTTCCTCATAACTCAGTGTAGGAAAAAAAGGATTAAGATGCTTTGTGGGAACCGATACAGGTGTCTAAGACCCTAGGCGACGCACCGTATAATCTACGATAACTGCTAGTTTTGTGATTTTCTCAGTTTACAACTCAGTGCTTTCAACACATTTCAGGTTTGTAGGTGGCCTATGAACAATGCAAGCTACGAGGTGATAGGAAAACAGAGCACATTTTCATGCGGTAATGACAGTCAACGCCACAACAAGCCTCAATTCGAATACAGCTTTAACCAGTATGTGTCGGATTCATTAACAATTTAAAAATTCAGCTTTTATAAGATTTGAAGAATGAGGGGGAGATTGAAGGGGTGTTATCGACCGAGGTGGATAACATCCTCCTCGATCGACCTCCTGCATACTTTCACAGATTATACGAAAACAGAATTCAATTATTTATTTTTTTTGAATATCTAAGTTCTCAGCATAGACTCTCTTCAGTGCATTTGCCTTTTCCTCGGCAGTTGAAGGGATGTTTTCAAAAGTTTTTTTATTTTCTATATCTCTAGTCTATTGTTGTTTTGTTTGCTGCTGTTGTTGTTTGCTTGTTTTTGTGGTGCTGTTTTTTCATCCGGAGGAATATATATTCCCGTCCGAGGCGACTCTCTCATTGTCGTAACGAGGCTGTGGCGAAAATAAAAGAAAGTGCGCGGGGCACGATGGGAAGAGGGAAGATCCCATCGTCCCCGCGCGCTTTCTATTTTTTATTAGTCCTATTTTTATTGGGACACCCAGCGGGAGCCTCTGCGGCGGAGTGAGAGACCGCTTTCAAACAGTTGCGGGTTTTGTCAGCGGATTCACTAGTTTAGTGTGGACGGATGGCCGATTCGTGTAAAACTAAACATATGCGGTTTCAAATGTATACAAATTCGTGTGGACATAAGCTAAATGTATCAAATAAAAAATAAAAACAGTTCTTTTTCTCATTACCGATAACCGGTGAGAAACAATCCGTTATGAGAATAATATGGTTTTTATGACTATAGATTTTCTAGCATGGTTTCTCAATTTAGGTACATGATTTTTCGACGGTTGTATTTGAGAAATGGCTCAAAACAATTAACGTTATTTTATTCCGATGTTACTTAGTCGTTTTGAACTCTACAAATCGCCACTGGAAGTAAGATAACTTGATTCTCTTAGTCAAAGTTAGCCTGCCTCTGAGCAAGCTCCATTGGAGGCTCAATTTTTCTCCCTCACCCCTGAGAGCCGCCCGGAGAGCTTGCTTGCAAGCTAGTCCAAGCTGTATATCGGCCGTCTACAGTCCGGGCCACGACCAGATCTGGATATGTAATTTCCTGCAATCTGATTTGCTCTGAGCTAAACCAAAGCATTGACTTGACCGCGAAAGGACTAAGCTCATTAACGAACCCCATTGCGGATGAAAATAATGCAAGTGGGCGTATTCCTGTTCTAATGGCTGTTAAATAGTCACTGAGAGGACGTAAACATAATTTGACAATTGTATTTTGAAAAATAGCTTTGACAAATGAAATACATGTGCAGACTTTACTATTGTTTGTGTCAAAATATTTAATAGAATGGTTTTTCATAAGACAAGAAAATATTATATACTGTATTTATATCTCTATATTTTTTTAAAAAAATTGTTCCTTTAAATTATTGTTATTAAGGGGGTGCATCAGTTGAGACGACTGATGCGGTTCTAAATCTCAAAGGAAGGTGTCACATTGGGATGCAGGGCTAGTACAGCATGACAGTAGTTTTTTGGCATGAGAGATTTCATAATACCATGTGTCTACTACCTAGGATATAGTAGTTTTACAGTAGATAGGAATACCACGACTTTAATATGGGTTACAGACGGATACAATTCTAGTTTAGTCATATTCTCACTTGGCATTACAGTAGCAACATTCACTTTTATTGCACTAGCAATCATTTCCATCCCTCCCTGTAGGGTTTTATTTGGTTCTATTCATGGACACTGTGATCACTTTTATTATTGATCGAGGTTGTTTTAATTCTTTTTTAGATTGGTCTTTCTTATTTGTTGGAGCACTTTATTTTTATACTTAATATTACCTTTCAGTTATTTACCATGTATTGTATTTTGTTATGATTAATAGAGGCTGTCTTCTATCCCAAACAATGCTTGGGTTTCTGAGTTTTGTTGATTTAGTGTAAAAACTATGCCATTATAGTAATATCCTGTGACTGTAGGTGGACTAATACATACACACTGGAAAACTTAGTAGGCACTAAGCCTCTATTATTATTAGATTATGTTTGTCCTGTATCATACAGTCAAACCCCTCTTAACGGACACCAGCTTGATGTGGACTCCCTGTTATTATAGGAAGTTTCCTTGGTCACTGGGGAAAACCCTTAATTTTTCTCTTTATTCAACCCGCTTAATACAGACTGACCTGTTAAAGTGGATAATGGACGTTTTTTTCTTCCTCAATGAACAGATTCTCATATAAAGTCAACCTCGCTAATCCGCACACTTTATAGTCCGTTGTGTGCTGTAGTCAACCTCTTTTTTTGTAGGGTAAAAAAACCTTTCACTTAATTGATGTCATGTCCATGTTCCCAACATCATAGTACACCAAAATGAATGAATTGTGCACAACAATAATAGACCATTTTGACATCAATCGAGTTGGTAAATGTTACATAATTTTTGATCGATTTTCTCGAGACTCCCGTGGGTTTTCATGGACACAGTCTGCAGAATAAGAACTTAGTGATGTTTAAAGATGTTAGGTGTGATGCTGTAGTATTTTGATAAAAAAAGTGTATTTTTGACTTTTATAACAGGACCTGCTTGATATGGACACCTCTGTTATATAGACACTTCCTATGGCCCCTTCAGTGTCCATATCAATGGGGTTTTGACTGTAATTATGAAATATGGAACAGTTTTGTAAGATCGATCATTTGGTGTCCTGTTTAAGGTGTATTTTCAGCCATTCACATTTTCCACCTTGCATGTCATAACCTAAGGCAAAGTACAGGAACAAATAAATAATAAATTAAAAAATTATATGAGCAATCGAAAATACAGGCATTTTTTTATGTGCCTCAATCTGTGTACATTTATTTCATTGAAATGAAAGGGTTATCCAGGGATGACCAATGCTCTTATTTAATATTGTCAGCATTGACATTTTAATTCACTAATCGAAAATTGCACTGGTTTGCACTCTTGCATAATTCCTTTGAAGGCCTTCCCTTGTCTTGAGGTTCTGCAGGCAATAGCAGTTTGAGGAGTGCTCCTTCCACACAAACAATTTTATTCTTGCTTTCTCCCTTTACCCGAATTTAAATGATAAACGACTCTCCTACAAGCCGAACACGCTTTCTGTGGACGGATTTCTCTGGAGTCCAGCCCAATATCTACGCCAAAGAAGTTCAAAAGTTCCCTTCGAAACGCTGTTTTGTCGCAGTTCTGGACAGTTTTGACTTTAGAGAAAGTTTTCCCACACAAACGGCATCTTCTTTCCAACAAACCAAGGTGCTTTTCCATCCGACTGCAAAATAACGTATCAAAATAAACATGGCGTTACAAAAACTGCGCAACTGACTTTTGCATCTTTAAAAGCACAGCACTATGTGAAACTGCTTTGCACTACACCAAACAGACCACTATCAACAAGCAAATTTTATGTAGATTTCAAAAAAATTTTTTCCAAAGGTCCAAAAAAAGACACTCACCTTCATTTTTTCGATGTTTTGCTCCTTGTCGGGCATTTCTTTGAGCTGAAAAACTCTCGTGTTCGGTCGTTTTACCTCACAAGAACGCAAAAACGTTCATCGGACGGCATCTTTTCTTCACACCCCTGATTTCTCATTGTCTAAAGTCACAGCTCTAAAAGTAGTATAGAGAAAGGACACTTCTAGGCGCAGCAAAGAGCCAGGAAGTGACCTTCCCTCGTGTTTCTCGGCGTAGGCGCCATTTTGCAAATGTGGGTGACGTCATCATATATCCAGATCTGGTTGAGGCCCGGACTGGTCTAATCATAATGAACACTTAACACTTGATGATGGTCTCTCGGGAAACAGCTAATTTTGGAAATTTCTGGAAATTCATTAAACCTCGCTGTAACGGCGATCGTCGGTCAATATTCGCGAGTAACATTGCATTGTTGCCCTCTGACGTCATAGATTTTTTCAATGTTGCCCGCTCAGAGATTTTGGCGGGGAAACAGTTTCATTGTTAGATGTTATGTGACCTTGAAGTAACCAGAATAACAATGGTTTAGCTGTAATAATATGAAACATAGAAATAAAGTCAGGTAAACATGAGCCAATTTTAATCTTCAGGCCAGGGTGGAAAGTGATAATCAAGCTTCAATGTAATCACACATTGGTACGAGTCGACGAAGCAAAATTCAGCCTTATTCGAGATACTGAGAGCCCCTGGGTAAGTTTTCCTGCGTGTCGTCGTTAGTAAAGTCCTTAGTATAGTGAAAAACCGGGAACAGTGAATTTACTTTTTTTTTTCTGTCGGCAAAAATCGTGTCAAAGTAACATGTCATACTTTTGTTTTTCAGATATTTCTTCTGGAGCACAAGTGTGCCTGTGCAAATGGTTGTGAAAATACATTCACTAGTACGAGTACGAGTAGTACTAGTAGTTCCACAAGTAAGTTTGCGGCGCGTCACGTTTACATGAAGCTCTGTCTCACTATATCTTGGCAACATGCAGTGTATGCTCAACAAAGTTCTTATTTCATTCATGCAGAGTATTTCTAAAGTGCGCCAAAATCGATTTAGCAAAAAGGCTGGCAGTGTGTTTTCAATCTTAGGGACCAGTGCCTCTGGTCAGGTCGTTATTTTAGTGATGTTATGTTCTTGATACATCACCGGGGTAGTGTGAATGAAGGGGAACCTCTCCTCAGGGTCGAGAAGTGGCCGTTGAAGGGAGCCGTTAAACTAGAGGCTCAATGAATGTAACCGCGCCAGATGCTAGACTGTGTGAAAAGTGGCACTCGAAAGATATGATATTCTCCTCGCTACTATTTTTCTTTCTTTCAACTAGTTCTTCAATTTTTCAGCTGTGAACTGAGAGTATTGCAAAGATAGAATCACAAAAGGCGTGCAAGAACCAAGTAAGAATGTCAATGTCCTAATCTTTTGCATTGCCCTTTCTAATCAGGATATCTTTTTTATTGAAATTTCCAGCGAGCGCCCCTAATGACTGGAAAGACATCGGAGTACCAGTGTGCATCGCTGCTGGATCCGTATTATTTGTGCTTTGGGGAATGTTTATTGTGTTCCGATCAATCAGTGGAGGAGACGTCAATAGAAGAGGGAGGAAACGGGAAAGAGAAGGTCTTCTAAATGGAGATGGAATGGCTGGGCGAAATGGTGACTTGAACGGTCCGCAAGCCGACGGAGATAATTTACAATCTCAGCCTGTCTCAATGACCTCTACCTCCGACACTTACTACGATGCTAATGATATTAGTCTTACTGCAGTTGGAAGTTTGCCTGTTTGAGAACGAATATGTAAAATATATATAGTACTGTCTGCAGTTAGTTATATAGATATGTAATATCTAAGTATATAGTTGTAATTCAAACTTATTAATTCTTTATTCGCACTAAAGATATGTTCATACAAATTCTCCCAGCATGCACTTGAAGCCACTTCTTAAGTAATTGTCCTTTGTTCGAAACGTACATGTATACATGTTCACGGGGGAGTCTCATACTGCATTTGATTGGATGAAGCATTATATGAAAATAAAGATAATATTTAGATTTAGCCAGGGCTTAGAGCGAGGCTCTCTTTAATATTAATAGTTTCATCTAAGAAAATATAAAATCGAGTAGTAATAAAGACAAGATAAAGGTGAAAATAACGAGAACGGTAAAAAACAACAACAATAGAACTAATTAGTTAAAAAAACAACTTCGCACATGCAGCACCCTTTTTTTTAACTAATTAGCAAAAAAACAACTTTGCACCTGAAGCACACTTTTTTGTACATTTCCTTGCCGTTGTTTTGCACAACTAAAACGTGAAACTTCTTTTAACATCCTATTTACACGTTTATGGAGGAAATGTTTGTGTTCTTGTTCACTCTGTTTTTTTTTCACTGCCGCACATTTTCACCTTGGTAGCCGCTAGCATTTCTCATTTTCTCACCCAAGGTATAATTTTTGACCTTTTTCTTCCAAGGAAATTAGTCTCCATTGCTATTCTCTATTTTCTAATTCCCCATAATACACTCTGTTTGCCCCCCAAATTTTGCATAAACCATTGTTTTTAAATGCTCCTGGGAGTATTGCATTTTCCCAAGAGCATTTTAAGACAATAAGTTATGCAAATTTGGGGGGCAGACAGAGTGTATTATGGGGAATTGAAAAATAGTCAATTTAGTTCTCGCTCTAGCTCTTTCCCTATTATCCAAGTTAATACAGATGTTGTGGTTCAATTTTATCCTTGGTTTAAATTTTATTTTCCTTTGTTTTGGGGAATGGTAATGTATGATAATGAGTTTGAAACAAAGGAAATTAAAATTTAAACCAAGGATAAAATTGAACCACAACATAGACATTAAGATCAAAAGAATACTCAGAACACTCACCAAATTTTCTTCACAGCAGAGCGCTTGTTTTGAAATTTTATCTAGACAGCGAAGTTTCAGAGAAGGTACCGGAAAAGAGTTCACATTTTTTGCAAAGACGAAATAGCAACCTACTGGCTAGAAACATAGCAAGAATCTGAAGAATAGCTTTAAAAATACCACCACTCTGACCATTCGACAGATGACAACTGCGCTATTTGACGATCTCTGAGGAATATCTTCCAGACTTTATATCCCAGAATCGTCGTTTGGTATTATGATTTGATGCTTGCAGTTTATTGATTCATCCGATTAGTTTTTAAAAGAGGCTAGAATTAACGCAGTTTACTTGCCTCGCCAAAACAAGGAAGAATTAGATACAATATATGAGGCAAAGTTAAAAGATTTAATATAAGCGTTGCTGTTTAATGAATCTGGGAATGTCTGCATCGATAATCAGAATGCCCGCGTTTCTTTCAAAGTACCAGTATTTCTTTAAAAAGTTTAAATTGAACGATTAGGTCAACAAAAGTTTTATTGAAAGGTACTTCCCTTTACCATTCCAAATCACAACAACGCCTTACAAGTGCAGATAAAGAATCAGTATTGTCCAATCAGTTTTATCAGTATTTGACGTCAGTATTTTCTGATTGGCTGACCACTCCTCTATTGTTCTGTTTCCTATATATTTGCGATACCACCCGGGATGGCCGCTGATAAGTGCATTACGACGTTTACAAATCCTCCTACCCAAAACCAAGATTGTTTAACAAAAAGCGACTAACGCCCCTCCCCTGGGGGCAAAGAAGTGTGCTCTGCCAAGTCAAAAGGTTCAATATTTCAAAAGAGTTCTATAGAAGGAATCGTAGTTTTCTTTTGAAAAATATAGTCGCTTTGTAAGCGAAAGATGGCCAGCTAAAAGGAACAGAATACAAGAGAAATATGACAGTCGTTTACCGTCTTTTGCCAGAACGTGTTCACCGAGATACCCAGTCCTTTCGCAGACGGGAACGGCACTCCTTTCCAGCTCCATCTGCAAAATGGCGGCGGCGCTACAAATCCCACGGGTCTTTCCCCGAGGATCCTGCTACAAAAGTGTAAAAACAATCCAATCTCCCATCCAGGGCTTAAAATGAACAGACAAAGTTGACAAATCCCGTGCCATGCCCGCGTATGCCCCCGGGTATTCCCCCCCCCCCCTACCGGGATGGCCGCTGATAAGTAAATTACGCACTACCAGACCTCTTGTAGCGAGCCACACAAAAAAAATCCAGCCTGATTTTTCATTTTGGCCTTTCTTCTAGACAGAGAGATAACACTGATAAGTTATAACGAGTAAATTAACTGCCACCGGGGACTATCGTGTGTTTACGGCCTTTGTAGCAGAAAATTATAAAATAAAGGTGGTGTAGGTGGGCACAAAGTCTTTGTTGAGCATTTTCTGCTTGTTTCCGGGGCACAGTTTCGACCCGAGCCTAATGCAGGGACACCCAATGACCAAATGTTTCCATATACGTCATAGGTGTCTAAAATAGTTTTTTCTACACTTTAGAATTCTGTTTCGTTGAGTGGAGCTGCCTTAAAAACTACTTATCTGTCCGAAGGTTTTAGGTGCTTTTTAGTGTCTTTCGAAACTGTTAGCTACTCTGTTGGGTCCAGTCGGAAGTTCAAGGACATGGGGTAGCCTTACTTTCATTAGAAAATTCTAGAGGTCGTTTTGTTTTAATTCCGATTTTCGGAGACTTTTTTTAACAAAGACAATCCGCAATTTTTTAAGACAATTTCCAAAAAAATTACCATTTATCGGTTTATATTTGAACCCTTTAAAATAATAATCCTTGCCTGAATACATGCCGAATACACCCTGAGTTTCTTCTGCTGTCTATTCATAAACCAGGAAAGAATTCCTTGTGTTGGGACGCACAGTTCTTGAAACTTTTCGAAACTTATCATTTTCTGTGAACAGGTCCAAGCGGTCAGAATGAGCTAATGGAAGAAATCTTTATGCCAATTGGCGCGAGTGGATTTCTTCTTGCAGTTGCTGGGTTTGTCTACTGTAAACGTTGGCGACGCCAGCGACTGCCTCATGGGATCGATGAAGTTGATCAAGGCGACAACGAAAGAAGACACCTCGTTGATAGACATGCTGAACCAGCCCCATCCGATATCGATAGTTATATTAACCCAATAGGAGAAGAGAGATCTGAACCATTGACGACAAAATCTTGCGATATCACCGTGTCTAAGAGTAAAGACGAGTTCAACAAGCAAAGTGCGTCTGCGTAACAATGTCCAATATCCTTTCACACTTTTCCCAATTAACTCGTCTTGTTAAGTATGGACACACCTACATGTACTGAAAAAAATGTTGCAGAACTTTTAAACAAATGGCTTACTCAGAAAACTCTCGCCAGTTCACAGGTTAAAGCAGCCGGAACAGATTAGTGAGTTTGCTACGTAATATTCGCTAATAGTCTAATTACTCATTTCATTATACCATTTGCACTCAGTTCTTAATGATATTATTGGCATTATTTCTTACGTTAAGCTACGTTACTTGCGCTTTTCACATCAAAATCGACATAAACTAATAACTATAGCGGTCGGCCATGTTTTCAAGAGCTCCCGCTCTTGGAAATGTCTACGCAAGAAAAGAACCGAGAAAAACGTCTGGGTTGAAGAATGTTATTATTTTTCATTCGTTTCTTTCCTTATTTGCAAATAAGCATTAGTCAACTGCACACTGATTTAAAAATTGTTTAGGTTTAGTTGCATATTCTATACCATGTTGTTCTCTATAGTCTCCTGTATATATTCTATTTTTTTTTTCTGTTTCTGAATAGTGTGAATAAAATATGGTGATGATGATGATGATGCTAACATGATTCGCCTGATTATCATGGCAGTTTTGTATATAAAAAACTACTTGTTTTTATTCCTTCCAATTTCATTTACAACTATAGTTTAATTTTTTATTGTTTTTATTATTTTCATTAAACGATGGTTGATGTAAGTAGGTATTTGACGTGATTTGAACCTCCATTAATAAGGAGGTCCGAGCCGTTTGGGTAGAGAACTTGTGATATCAACACACCCTTCGAGTAACCGGGCCCGGGTTATTACCTAGAAAAGTAAGAATGAAGATACTGCATCGATTAGTGATAAAAGCGAAGAATAATGTTTTGTGGCTTTATAACGATTAACGTCTTCTAAAAGCATCAGAATTTACACGTGTGAGTCTAGATCCTACAAATGCGATCAAGATACAGTCTATGTTGACTTGTCGAGAACCTTCACGCAACAACGAAGATGAAACACACAGCACCAAGTTTGCTAGACTACTGACGAGATTTTGGCAAGGCAATGAGAGATATCTATTGAGCAAATAACAAACTGGTCCGTCAAATACTTCACCCACAGGAAATACTATTATCCTGTTCCAGAGCTCGCATTGGATCTTTCTTCAGTTCTATTGCAAAATTAAATCCGATTTCAGTAATGCCCATGGACAAAAGGAACGTTGCAAAGATGACATACCACAAGATCCTCTCAACAGCAATGTGGAAGAAGAAGTCATTGAAAGAGAAGAAGAGGAAGTCATCGAAGAGTATGACAGTAACCGGAAACGGCGCTAGAAAAGTCTCTGGCACCCAGGGTAAGTATGACTCTGACTTTGCTTCCAATTTATCTTCGCCTCAACTATGTGAGGATGAGGATATGAAGAGTGATGTTGTGGTGAGTTCAACCTTGAAAACGCGAAATGGCAGACAAATAAAAGCAGTGGTTAGGCTGAATTTGTTAGACCTCTTGAAAGAAACTAATATTTAGGCTGCTTCGATATAGTGTTCAAGAAAAATGAAAACTGGAAAGTGAGATTAAACTTATTTGGGGGAGTCTTGAGGGTAAGCAAAAAAACGAAAAAACTACGCTATAAACGGCAAAAAACGTCTGCGGGGCTCAAAACATGCCAATTAACTGACTAAACGTTTTTTGGCTGCTTACTGACTAAGTAGCGATTTTTGAACTGTTTACTGACTATGTAGCATTTTTTCACTGTTTACTGTGACTACAGCTATACCCCATTGAAACCCTCATGTGAAAACGTCACCGTTGCTATGGCTACATAATAAATCGCGCCTTTCGCAGGAAAACAACTATTGAAGGTGGCTAAACACAGTTTTGTGGGCGGTTAGCGGTAACTCGCTTGACGGCGCGTGTTACAAACATGGCGGCGAAAAAGCAATGGTACACAGAAGACGAATTCTCAAAATCTACTCATTAAAATTTCGTGATACTAGTATTTGGCAGAATTTTTACTTGTATTTTAAATGATGAGAACTTTAAAATGGAAGTTGAACACACGAATTTTTTGACACATTTAATAATTACGGAACAGTTATATTATTGATTATCTAAAAACTCGTGGGTTTAAATTTGGTCATATAAGTTTCAAATGGTAATGATTAATTATAATAAGCTGTATGCAAGTTTATAGGAGAATCTAATGAGCTAATTTTATACAAACTGAGCAGAAGTGAAATTTTAAGGTTGTATTCAATCGCCCATGTTGCCATGGAAACTACGAAAACGTTACATTTTAACTGTCAGTCAAAATCTTTTATCAGTATATTATTCAC
Organism: Porites rus; assembly: GCA_964035705.1. Classification (NCBI taxonomy): domain Eukaryota; kingdom Metazoa; phylum Cnidaria; class Anthozoa; order Scleractinia; family Poritidae; genus Porites; species Porites rus. The sequence goes on along the minus strand of CAXIVM010002404.1, from coordinate 43,888 downwards.
TTGCCATTTTTTAGCATGTGAGCTGCAACCTTTCTCTTGCCATGATTTGGCAAATGACATATACCTACAAACTGCCATAACTGTGTTCAGACACCTTAAGTGAAATGGTTTGGTATTTCATCGGTGTTTACATAATAAATAGAACATTACGAAATACGCCAAGAGAAATTTCGTATCTCCAAGCGGCCGTGTAATATCCTCTATATATGGCTTAATAAGTGAATACACAGTAGTAGAGACACATATCAAAAAGCTAGAAGATTGCGTTACGTAAAGCCTGTAAAGACCTTTATACTGTAATGCAGCGCAGGGAGACATCCGCTGACAACACGACCGGTCTCTGTCCCTTCTTTTAGCGCCGTTTTGTAACTCTTTGGTTATGATATTAAAACAAGAATTAACAAATTTAACAAGCATTGAAGGAAAAACCGAGCAATGATTACCGAGGTTTGGGTGCTCACTTTTGTTACTGCCTGAAGGTAAGCGAGTTCTGTATTTAAGTTCTTTGTATTACCTTTGGGCAACAGGGCGGAAGTCAATGCTCATAAATAATTTTGATAAAAACTGCAATGCATGTAGAAATTTTGTTAAGCTTCCTTATAGGCAAAGCGAGTTAGATACAAATGGAAAGAAAATGGATAACAGAACTCGGCGAAGTCATGCATTTTGCATCTACTTTGCTGTTACATCAAAATGAAACCGGAAGTGCAATCTAAGGCCCGTTTCAAATGTCGATCGTGCTACTGCCGTGCCGAACTCAGTTGATCGAATTAAATTCGACTTTAGTACGGCAATAGCGCGACGTTTGAAACCAAGTTGTGCTACTGCCGTGTAGCACGGCAAGCCTTAACGTGCAACACGAGAGTAGCTCGACTTGGTTTCAAACGTCGTGCTACCGCCGTGCCGAACTCAATTCATAAATTATAATTACATTAGAATACATTTAGAAGTTTGCTATACCGTTTCTTTCTTTTTGCGCTTTGTTTTAGGCAACAGCCGTTCTATTCGACTGACTTAATATTAAATTCGACGTCTGAAACCAAGTCGGGCCAGTGTCGTGCTACAGTCGAGCTACAGGAGCTACAGTCGAGCCAGCTTAGCACGGCAATAGCACGACGTTTGAAACGGTCCTAACTTCTTTGCTAATTTTACAAATGGGAGTCTTATAAAACATGATATCTTCATGATGAAAGACGACGTTAGGAACAAAAAAGAAGTTCTGCTGACTATCTAGGTCTTGATCGTAACCATATTCATTTAATTTAAGTGAAGCCACATGGATACCCTGGTTTCTGTCGATCGACTGTAACTGCTACGTATTGCTGAGAAGAAAGGGAATCTCCCGGAAGCTAATTCTATCTATTATATGCGTCACTATACTAAAATAGATGCTACGTACCACTTCTAGGATGTGTTTGGTGGCCAAAGCAGCATCAGCTTTCGAGTTACCCACTTTCTTTTAATGAAAATAAATTCGTTTTTAGGAGATGTGAGAGAAAAAAGTATCATATTTATATTATGTTTACCGGTAATAAACTATTTCTTCGTCAACTGAAACGCTATTAACAAGGATAGCCAGCGCAAACTAGTTAAATACAGTTCTGATGAAGAATTTTCAATGATTTTAGTACCATGCCATCAAGGATGTGGATCAGTCGTGTTATGTGGTCAGTTTTACTGTACTCTTCACTTCAGTATCAAAGAACAAGTGGCAACAGAACAATACCAGCGTCTTATTACAACTGCGCCTGTTACGATAAATACGGATTGTTCAACCTCGCTCCCTTGCAAAGTAAAGATGGAAAACCCAGGTTTGTAATGCAAGAAATAGATGCATAAGGTGGCTGTCATTTTGCAAATACTTTAAATTAGCCTTTCTTTTTTCTTCATCCCCAGGGCTTTTCCCTTAAAAAAGGGCAACCCCTGCGGACGAGGTTGTAATTCATTTACAATTCATAGCTCGTTTAATTTAGTTTATATTGTAAATTAAGCGCATTAGATCTACGATAGCGCTATGTAAGTAATGATTTACAATATCATTAAACCGAGCTGAACTGAATTTAACCCTTTTCGGACGGCGAGGGTCGTTTTTGTCTCCATATAGAACGACGATATTTTCCTCCCTAGACCAATTTAGTTTTCGGTTTATGCTATTGCGTTAGTCACCAGGAACGTCTAGCGATACCTTGCTTTGGAAATTCTGAGCAATCCTGACAGAGTTTCAAACAAGAAAAACCAAGTAACATTTTAGACAAAATTCCACTGCCGATTATGCCATTTACATGCTACTCTTTGTGAACTAAATTTCTCCCTCTCCTAAAATAAATATTTGCCAAAAATTTTACTCCAAATTTTGGCTTATGCGCGTTCGCGAAGAACGAAAACGCTGCGATTTTTTCTGACTATGCTATTTCTGACCAAAGTGATCTTCAAACTATTGATTTACTTTACTAATTAAATCTCTTATTTTATTTTTTCAACAGATTTACTGTAGCAGGTGGAGAAAGCTGGGATTATTCTTATAATCCTTGCAGCTCATTCTGGTGTGGAAACTCTCAAGGTCATGATGTGGCTGTAAGTGCTTAAAATCTGAGACCTGCAATTTTACCTTACTATTGGCCTCGCGTGAGCATTACTCAAAAGAGATGAAGTAGGAAAGAAAATAAGCGGTATATCTAGAAAGTATCAATTTCGGGCCTTGTTACTCATCTGGCTAAAAGCCTGATACAAATTTAGTATTCATGGAAAAAAAGAAAGTGTTTTCATAAGGAAAATTTTAAGTCCCACAACACTGGTTTGATTATGGGCTCCTGGTTTGAGACAGAAACATCCGCCCTTTTTGTTTTGGAAAACCAATATGGCGGCCTTAACGTCTTGTGAAATTGCTGTACATCTCTCAAACAATTATTCAATATTTCATCCATTGTCCCTCTCGTTTGAATTGTGTACATTGCCTTGCCATCAAATGTAGATAACTTACTAAAGGATGTTCCATTTGTAAAGAGTATTATTTACTTTATTGAAAACTAAAAAAAAAAATCAAAAATTCTGTACAGGTAATAGAAAACCTTTAAAACGACTTTATGTGACTTTCAATAGCTAGGGTTGCTCGATTAATGGTCTAATAATTGTGTCGATGAAGGAGACGCTTTCTAATTGAGTCGTTGGCTGTTCTGTGTGTTCGTCGGCAGCCTGTGCATGTTCCAAGCGCGAGAAATCGAGAAAAGAGGTTGTCGGTGTGTTGGTTCCAAATCTGCGCCATCTTGAAACGTCACAAAAGTAGTTCCCAGTGCGTTTCGCAACCTTTGGATCTCTGCTTCCTCGTGGTTTCGTGGTTTCATTAGGGATCTTTCTTGCTTCTCCTTCATATGAAATTAGTGAGTTTACGCAACGGGACGGCAGGAAGAAGAGGACGGCAAATCGCTTGTGCGTGACGAACGTGACAAGGCTACAACTTGCGTGTTTTGTTGTGATCTTGACTAACATCAATGTTTTCTGGTCTTTTACCAAAAGATCTGTTTAAAAGAAAGGGAAGTTTGGCGAAAAGTTATTTCAAGCAAAATTATTGTCACGTTTGTCACACAAGGTTTGCCGTCTTCTTTCCTCTCCCGTCCCGTTGCGTAAGTTCACTATTCTTGCGGTGTGAGAAATGAACTCCCCATAACTCAGTGTAGGAAAAAAAGGATTAAGATGCTTCGTGGGAACCGATACAGGTGTCTAAGGCCCTAAGGCGACGCACCGTATAATCTACGATAACAGGGACGGATCTACGGGGAGGGTGCAGGGGGTGCGCACCCCCCCCCCCCCCTGAGATAACCTGCGGTTTTCTAATACAACTGGTAAAAAAACAACTAGGTGGTTTCTTGGTGTTGAAGTAGAGCAAGAGACGAGTGCACCCCCTCCTAAAAAAAAACCTGGATCCGCCCCTGGATAACTACTAGTTTTATGATTTTTTCAGTTTAAAACTCAATGCTTTCAACACATTTAGGTTTGTAGGTGGCCTATGAACAATGCAAGCTACGAGGTGATAGGAAAACAGAGCACATTTTCATGCGGTAATGACAGTCAACGCCACAACAAGCCTCAATTTGAATACAGCTTTAATCAGTATGTGTCGGATTCATTAACAATTTAAAAATTCGGCTTTTATAAGATTTGAAGAATGAGGGGGAAGTTGAAGGGATATTACCGACCGAGGTGGATAACATCCTCCTCGATCGACTCCCTGCATACTTTCACAGATCATACGAAAACAGAATTCAGTTCTTTATTTTTTATTATTATTATTCATTCAAAATATTTCCCCGATTCTGATTGGCTAAAAGCACACGTATAATTCACCATAACATGTTTTTGATGATCAAATTTGGACGAATTTTGTGTTTAACGAGGAAATGACGCCACAAATGCAGCGTTCTTGCAGGTTAATGCACCGTTGACCGAGAAGAGTTGGGGACGAGATTGAGTTGTTTTGGTTGTGAAACAAAAAATGGCGGACATTCCGCTCGTTTCAAGAGTAAGAACTAGGCGAAATTATAGCTAAAAACATAGCAAGAACAGCAATAACACAACTCGAGGGGCGACATCTGCTATTTGGAGAATATTTGCGGAGCTGAACATTCCTAAACGAGCACTATCGAAGGTGAACTTAACATCGATGGAGGTAAGCATGTTTTAGCTTTGTTTTTAAACTAGGAATTATTTTGAATGAATAATAAAACAACTATTGAATTCGGCTTTCGTATCATATGAAGAATTATGGAGATCTCGGAGGGTGTTATCCGCCTCGGCCTACGGCCTCAACAGATAACACTCTCCTCGATCTTCATAATTCTTTATAAGATACTCAGCCTCATTCATTAATTGTTAAATATGTAAGTTCTCAGCATTTACTCCTTTTAGTGCATTTACCTTTTCCTCGGCAGTTTGAGAATTTGAAGGGATGTTTTCAAAAGTTCTTTTTTATTTTCTATATCTCTAGTTTGTTGTTGTTTTCTTTGTTGCTGTTGTTGTTTGCTTGTTTGTTTGGTGATGTTTTTTCATCCGGGCGAATATATATTCCCGTCCCAGGCGACTCTCTCATTGTCGTAAGGAGGCTGTGGAGAAAATAAAAGAAAGTGCGCGGGGCACGATGGGAAAAGGGAAGATCCCATCGTCCCCGCGCGCTTTCTATTTTTTCATTATTCCTATTTTTATTGGGACACCCAGCGGGAGCCTCTGCGGGGGAATGAGAGACCGCTTTCATAAAGTTGCGGGTTTTTTTGAGCGGATTCACTAGTTTAGTGTGGACGGATGGTCGATTCCTGTAAAACTAAACATATGCGGTTTCAAAAGTATCCGAATTCGTGTGGACATGACCTAAATGTATCAAATAAAAAATAAAAACAGTTCTTTTTCTCATTACCGGTAACTGGTGAGAAACAATCCGTTATGAGAATCATACGGTTTTTATGACTATAGATTTTCTAGCATGGTTTCTCAATTAAGGTACATGATTTTTCAACGGTTGTATTTGAGAAATGGCTCAAAACAATTAACGTTATTTTATTCCGATGTTATTAGTCGTTTTGAACTCTACAAATCACCACTGGAAGTAAGATAACTTGATTCTCTTAGTCAAAGTTAGCCTGCCTCTGAGCAAGCTCCATTGGAGGCTCAATTTTTCTCCCTCACCCCTTAGAGCCGCCCGGAGAGCATGCTTGCAAGCTAGTACAAGCTGTATATCGGCCGTCTAACCATAATGAACACTTAGCACTTGATGACTGGTTTCTCGGGAAAAAGTTAATTTTGTTAATTTCTGGAAATTCATAAAACCTCGCTGTAACGGCGATCGTCGGTCAATATTCGCAAGTAACATTGCATTGTTACCCTCTGACATCATAATTTTTTTGCAATGTTGCCCGCTCAGAGATTTTTGGCGGGGAAACAGTAATCAACTAATAATGGTTTAACTGTGATAATAATTATGAAACCTAGAAATAAAGCCCAGTAAACATGAGTCAATTTTAATCTTCAGGCCAGGGTGGAAAGTGATAATCAAGCTTCAATGTAATCCCAAATTGGTACGAGTCGACGAAGCAAAATTCAGCCTTATTCAAGATACTGAGAGCCCCTGGGTAAGTTTTCCTGCGTGTGGTCGTTAGTAAAGTCCTTAGTATAGTGAAAAACCGGGAACAGTGAATTTACTTTTTTTTTTCTGTCGGCAAAAATCGTGTCAAAGTAACATGTCATACTTTTGTTTTTCAGATATTTCTTCTGGAGCACAAGTGTGCCTGTGCAAATGGTTGTGAAAATACATTCACTAGTACGAGTACGAGTAGTACTAGTAGTTCCACAAGTAAGTTTGCGGCGCGTCACGTTTACATGAAGCTGTATCTCACCATATCTTGGCAACATGCAGTGTATGCTCAACAAAGTTCTTATTTCATTCATGCAGAGTATTTCTAAAGTACGCCAAAATCGATTTAGCAAAAAGGCTGGCAGTGTGTTTTCAATCTTAGGGACCAGTGCCTCTGGCCAGGTCGTTATTTTAGTGATGTTATGTTCTTGATACATCACCGGGGTAGTCTAAATGAAGGGGAACCTCTCCTCAGGGTCGAGAAGTGGCCGTTGAAGGGAGCCGTTAAACTAGAGGCTCAATGAATGTAACCACGCCAGATGCTAGACTGTGTGAAAAGCGGCACTCGAAAGATATGATATTCTCCTCGCTACTATTTTTCTTTCTTTCAACTAGTTCTTCAATTTTTCAGCTGTGAACTGAGAGTATTGCAAAGATAGAATCACAAAAGGCATGCAAGAACCAAGTAAGAATGTCAATGTCCTAATCTTTTGCATTGCCCTTTCTAATCAGAATATCTTTTTTATTGAAATTTCCAGCGAGCGCCCCTAATGACTGGAAAGACATCGGAGTACCAGTGTGCATCGCTGCTGGATCCGTATTATTATTTTTTTTGGCAATCTTTATTGTGTTCCGATCAATCAGTGGAGGAGACATCAATAGAAGAGGGAGGAAACGGGGAAGAGAAGGTCTACTAAATGGAGATGGAATGGCTGGGCGAAATGGTGACTTGAACGGTCGGCAAGCCGACGGAAATAATTTACAATCTCAGCCTGTCTCAATGACCTCTACCTCCGACACTTACTACGATGCTAATGATACTAGTCTGACTAACGTTGGAAGTTTGCCTGTTTGAGAACGAATATGTAAAATATATATAGTACTGTCTGTAGTTAGTTATATGTAATATCTAAGTAAATGGTTGTAATTCAAACTTATTAATTCTTTATTCGCACTAAAGATATGTTCATACAAATTCTCCCAGCATGCACTTGAAGCCACTTCTTAAGTAATTGTCCTTTGTTCGAAACGTACATGTATACATGTTCACGGGGGAGTCTCATACTGCATTTGATTGGATGAAGCATTATATGAAAATAAAGATAATATTTAGATTTAGCCAGGGCTTAGAGCGAGGCTCTCTTTAATATTAATAGTTTCATCTAAGAAAATATAAAATCGAGTAGTAATAAAGACAAGATAAAGGTGAAAATAACGAGAACGGTAAAAAACAACAACAATAGAACAAATTAGTTAAAAAAACAACTTCGCACGTGCAGCACCCTTTTTTTTTAACTAATTAGCAAAACAACAACTTTGCACCTGAAGCACACTTTTTTGTACATTTCCTTGCCGTTGTTTTGCACAACTAAAACGTGAAACTTCTTTTAACATCCTATTTACACGTTTACTTTTTCATTTGTGTAAAGACGAGTTCAACAAGCAAAGTGCGTCTGCGTAACAATGTCCAATATCCTTTCACACTTTTCCCAATTAACTCGTCTTGTTAAGTATGGACACACCTACATGTACTGAAAAAAATGTTGCAGAACTTTTAAACAAATGGCTTACTCAGAAAACTCTCGCCAGTTCACAGGTTAAAGCAGCCGGAACAGATTAGTGAGTTTGCTACGTAATATTCGCTAATAGTCTAATTACTCATTTCATTATACCATTTGCACTCAGTTCTTAATGATATTATTGGCATTATTTCTTACGTTAAGCTACGTTACTTGCGCTTTTCACATCAAAATCGACATAAACTAATAACTATAGCGGTCGGCCATGTTTTCAAGAGCTCCCGCTCTTGGAAATGTCTACGCAAGAAAAGAACCGAGAAAAACGTCTGGGTTGAAGAATGTTATTATTTTTCATTCGTTTCTTTCCTTATTTGCAAATAAGCATTAGTCAACTGCACACTGATTTAAAAATTGTTTAGGTTTAGTTGCATATTCTATACCATGTTGTTCTCTATAGTCTCCTGTATATATTCTATTTTTTTTTTCTGTTTCTGAATAGTGTGAATAAAATATGGTGATGATGATGATGATGCTAACATGATTCGCCTGATTATCATGGCAGTTTTGTATATAAAAAACTACTTGTTTTTATTCCTTCCAATTTCATTTACAACTATAGTTTAATTTTTTATTGTTTTTATTATTTTCATTAAACGATGGTTGATGTAAGTAGGTATTTGACGTGATTTGAACCTCCATTAATAAGGAGGTCCGAGCCGTTTGGGTAGAGAACTTGTGATATCAACACACCCTTCGAGTAACCGGGCCCGGGTTATTACCTAGAAAAGTAAGAATGAAGATACTGCATCGATTAGTGATAAAAGCGAAGAATAATGTTTTGTGGCTTTATAACGATTAACGTCTTCTAAAAGCATCAGAATTTACACGTGTGAGTCTAGATCCTACAAATGCGATCAAGATACAGTCTATGTTGACTTGTCGAGAACCTTCACGCAACAACGAAGATGAAACACACAGCACCAAGTTTGCTAGACTACTGACGAGATTTTGGCAAGGCAATGAGAGATATCTATTGAGCAAATAACAAACTGGTCCGTCAAATACTTCACCCACAGGAAATACTATTATCCTGTTCCAGAGCTCGCATTGGATCTTTCTTCAGTTCTATTGCAAAATTAAATCCGATTTCAGTAATGCCCATGGACAAAAGGAACGTTGCAAAGATGACATACCACAAGATCCTCTCAACAGCAATGTGGAAGAAGAAGTCATTGAAAGAGAAGAAGAGGAAGTCATCGAAGAGTATGACAGTAACCGGAAACGGCGCTAGAAAAGTCTCTGGCACCCAGGGTAAGTATGACTCTGACTTTGCTTCCAATTTATCTTCGCCTCAACTATGTGAGGATGAGGATATGAAGAGTGATGTTGTGGTGAGTTCAACCTTGAAAACGCGAAATGGCAGACAAATAAAAGCAGTGGTTAGGCTGAATTTGTTAGACCTCTTGAAAGAAACTAATATTTAGGCTGCTTCGATATAGTGTTCAAGAAAAATGAAAACTGGAAAGTGAGATTAAACTTATTTGGGGGAGTCTTGAGGGTAAGCAAAAAAACGAAAAAACTACGCTATAAACGGCAAAAAACGTCTGCGGGGCTCAAAACATGCCAATTAACTGACTAAACGTTTTTTGGCTGCTTACTGACTAAGTAGCGATTTTTGAACTGTTTACTGACTATGTAGCATTTTTTCACTGTTTACTGTGACTACAGCTATACCCCATTGAAACCCTCATGTGAAAACGTCACCGTTGCTATGGCTACATAATAAATCGCGCCTTTCGCAGGAAAACAACTATTGAAGGTGGCTAAACACAGTTTTGTGGGCGGTTAGCGGTAACTCGCTTGACGGCGCGTGTTACAAACATGGCGGCGAAAAAGCAATGGTACACAGAAGACGAATTCTCAAAATCTACTCATTAAAATTTCGTGATACTAGTATTTGGCAGAATTTTTACTTGTATTTTAAATGATGAGAACTTTAAAATGGAAGTTGAACACACGAATTTTTTGACACATTTAATAATTACGGAACAGTTATATTATTGATTATCTAAAAACTCGTGGGTTTAAATTTGGTCATATAAGTTTCAAATGGTAATGATTAATTATAATAAGCTGTATGCAAGTTTATAGGAGAATCTAATGAGCTAATTTTATACAAACTGAGCAGAAGTGAAATTTTAAGGTTGTATTCAATCGCCCATGTTGCCATGGAAACTACGAAAACGTTACATTTTAACTGTCAGTCAAAATCTTTTATCAGTATATTATTCACTTGCCATTTTTTAGCATGTGAGCTGCAACCTTTCTCTTGCCATGATTTGGCAAATGACATATACCTACAAACTGCCATAACTGTGTTCAGACACCTTAAGTGAAATGGTTTGGTATTTCATCGGTGTTTACATAATAAATAGAACATTACGAAATACGCCAAGAGAAATTTCGTATCTCCAAGCGGCCATGTAATATCCTCTATATATGGCTTAATAAGTGAATACACAGTAGTAGAGACACATATCAAAAAGCTAGAAGATTGCGTTACGTAAAGCCTGTAAAGACCTTTATACTGTAATGCAGCGCAGGGAGACATCCGCTGACAACACGACCGGTCTCTGTCCCTTCTTTTAGCGCCGTTTTGTAACTCTTTGGTTATGATATTAAAACAAGAATTAACAAATTTAACAAGCATTGAAGGAAAAACCGAGCAATGATTACCGAGGTTTGGGTGCTCACTTTTGTTACTGCCTGAAGGTAAGCGAGTTCTGTATTTAAGTTCTTTGTATTACCTTTGGGCAACAGGGCGGAAGTCAATGCTCATAAATAATTTTGATAAAAACTGCAATGCATGTAGAAATTTTGTTAAGCTTCCTTATAGGCAAAGCGAGTTAGATACAAATGGAAAGAAAATGGATAACAGAACTCGGCGAAGTCATGTATTTTGCATCTACTTTGCTGTTACATCAAAATGAAACCGGAAGTGCAATCTAAGGCCCGTTTCAAATGTCGATCGTGCTACTGCCGTGCCGAACTCAGTTGATCGAATTAAATTCGACTTTAGTACGGCAATAGCGCGACGTTTGAAACCAAGTTGTGCTACTGCCGTGTAGCACGGCAAGCCTTAACGTGCAACACGAGAGTAGCTCGACTTGGTTTCAAACGTCGTGCTACCGCCGTGCCGAACTCAATTCATAAATTATAATTACATTAGAATACATTTAGAAGTTTGCTATACCGTTTCTTTCTTTTTGCGCTTTGTTTTAGGCAACAGCCGTTCTATTCGACTGACTTAATATTAAATTCGACGTCTGAAACCAAGTCGGGCCAGTGTCGTGCTACAGTCGAGCTACAGGAGCTACAGTCGAGCCAGCTTAGCACGGCAATAGCACGACGTTTGAAACGGTCCTAACTTCTTTGCTAATTTTACAAATGGGAGTCTTATAAAACATGATATCTTCATGATGAAAGACGACGTTAGGAACAAAAAAGAAGTTCTGCTGACTATCTAGGTCTTGATCGTAACCATATTCATTTAATTTAAGTGAAGCCACATGGATACCCTGGTTTCTGTCGATCGACTGTAACTGCTACGTATTGCTGAGAAGAAAGGGAATCTCCCGGAAGCTAATTCTACCTATTATATGCGTCACTATACTAAAATAGATGCTACGTACCACTTCTAGGATGTGTTTGGTGGCCAAAGCTGCATCAGCTTTCGAGTTACCCACTTTCTTTTAATGAAAATAAATTCGTTTTTAGGAGATGTGAGAGAAAAAAGTATCATATTTATATTATGTTTACCGGTAATAAACTATTTCTTCGTCAACTGAAACGCTATTAACAAGGATAGCCAGCGCAAACTAGTTAAATACAGTTCTGATGAAGAATTTTCAATGATTTTAGTACCATGCCATCAAGGATGTGGATCAGTCGTGTTATGTGGTCAGTTTTACTGTACTCTTCACTTCAGTATCAAAGAACAAGTGGCAACAGAACAATACCAGCGTCTTATTACAACTGCGCCTGTTACGATAAATACGGATTGTTCAACCTCGCTCCCTTGCAAAGTAAAGATGGAAAACCCAGGTTTGTAATGCAAGAAATAGATGCATAAGGTGGCTGTCATTTTGCAAATACTTTAAATTAGCCTTTCTTTTTTCTTCATCCCCAGGGCTTTTCCCTTAAAAAAGGGCAACCCCTGCGGACGAGGTTGTAATTCATTTACAATTCATAGCTCGTTTAATTTAGTTTATATTGTAAATTAAGCGCATTAGATCTACGATAGCGCTATGTAAGTAATGATTTACAATATCATTAAACCGAGCTGAACTGAATTTAACCCTTTTCGGACGGCGAGGGTCGTTTTTGTCTCCATATAGAACGACGATATTTTCCTCCCTAGACCAATTTAGTTTTCGGTTTATGCTATTGCGTTAGTCACCAGGAACGTCTAGCGATACCTTGCTTTGGAAATTCTGAGCAATCCTGACAGAGTTTCAAACAAGAAAAACCAAGTAACATTTTAGACAAAATTCCACTGCCGATTATGCCATTTACATGCTACTCTTTGTGAACTAAATTTCTCCCTCTCCTAAAATAAATATTTGCCAAAAATTTTACTCCAAATTTTGGCTTATGCGCGTTCGCGAAGAACGAAAACGCTGCGATTTTTTCTGACTATGCTATTTCTGACCAAAGTGATCTTCAAACTATTGATTTACTTTACTAATTTAAATCTCTTATTTTATTTTTTTGAACAGATTTACTGTAGCAGGTGGAGAAAGCTGGGATTATTCTTATAATCCTTGCAGCTCATTCTGGTGTGGAAACTCTCAAGGTCATGATGTGGCTGTAAGTGCTTAAAATCTGAGACCTGCAATTTTACCTTACTATTGGCCTCGCGTGAGCATTACTCAAAAGAGATGAAGTAGGAAAGAAAATAAGCGGTATATCTAGAAAGTATCAATTTCGGGCCTTGTTACTCATCTGGCTAAAAGCCTGATACAAATTTAGTATTCATGGAAAAAAAGAAAGTGTATTCATAAGGAAAATTTTAAGTCCCACAACACTGGTTTGGTTATGGGCTCCTGGTTTGAGACAGAAACATCCGCCCTTTTTGTTTTGGAAAACCAATATGGCGGCCTTAACGTCTTGTGAAATTGCTGTACATCTCTCAAACAATTATTCAATATTTCATCCATTGTCCCTCTCGTTTGAATTGTGTACATTGCCTTGCCATCAAATGTAGATAACTTACTAAAGGATGTTCCATTTGTAAAGAGTATTATTTACTTTATTGAAAACTAAAAAAAAAAATCAAAAATTCTGTACAGGTAATAGAAAACCTTTAAAACGACTTTATGTGACTTTCAATAGCTAGGGTTGCTCGATTAATGGTCTAATAATTGTGTCGATGAAGGAGACGCTTTCTAATTGAGTCGTTGGCTGTTCTGTGTGTTCGTCGGCAGCCTGTGCATGTTCCAAGCGCGAGAAATCGAGAAAAGAGGTTGTCGGTGTGTTGGTTCCAAATCTGCGCCATCTTGAAACGTCACAAAAGTAGTTCCCAGTGCGTTTCGCAACCTTTGGATCTCTGCTTCCTCGTGGTTTCGTGGTTTCATTAGGGATCTTTCTTGCTTCTCCTTCATATGAAATTAGTGAGTTTACGCAACGGGACGGCAGGAAGAAGAGGACGGCAAATCGCTTGTGCGTGACGAACGTGACAAGGCTACAACTTGCGTGTTTTGTTGTGATCTTGACTAACATCAATGTTTTCTGGTCTTTTACCAAAAGATCTGTTTAAAAGAAAGGGAAGTTTGGCGAAAAGTTATTTCAAGCAAAATTATTGTCACGTTTGTCACACAAGGTTTGCCGTCTTCTTTCCTCTCCCGTCCCGTTGCGTAAGTTCACTATTCTTGCGGTGTGAGAAATGAACTCCCCATAACTCAGTGTAGGAAAAAAAGGATTAAGATGCTCCGTGGGAACCGATACAGGTGTCTAAGGCCCTAAGGCGACGCACCGTATAATCTACGATAACAGGGACGGATCTACGGGGAGGGTGCAGGGGGTGCGCACCCCCCCCCCTGAGATAACCTGCGGTTTTCTAATACAACTGGTAAAAAAACAACTATGTGGTTTCTTGGTGTTGAAGTAGAGCAAGAGACGAGTGCACCCCCTCCAAAAAAAAACCTGGATCCGCCCCTGGATAACTACTAGTTTTATGATTCTTTCAGTTTAAAACTCAATGCTTTCAACACATTTTAGGTTTGTAGGTGGCCTATGAACAATGCAAGCTACGAGGTGATAGGAAAACAGAGCACATTTTCATGCGGTAATGACAGTCAACGCCACAACAAGCCTCAATTTGAATACAGCTTTAATCAGTATGTGTCGGATTCATTAACAATTTAAAAATTCGGCTTTTATAAGATTTGAAGAATGAGGGGGAAGTTGAAGGGATATTACCGACCGAGGTGGATAACATCCTCCTCGATCGACTCCCTGCATACTTTCACAGATCATACGAAAACAGAATTCAGTTCTTTATTTTTTTTTATTATTATTCATTCAAAATATTTCCCCGATTCTGATTGGCTAAAAGCACACGTATAATTCACCATAACATGTTTTTGATGATCAAATTTGGACGAATTTTGTGTTTAACGAGGAAATGACGCCACAAATGCAGCGTTCTTGCAGGTTAATGCACCGTTGACCGAGAAGAGTTGGGGACGAGATTGAGTTGTTTTGGTTGTGAAACAAAAAATGGCGGACATTCCGCTCGTTTCAAGAGTAAGAACTAGGCGAAATTATAGCTAAAAACATAGCAAGAACAGCAATAACACAACTCGAGGGGCGACATCTGCTATTTGGAGAATATTTGCGGAGCTGAACATTCCTAAACGAGCACTATCGAAGGTGAACTTAACATCGATGGAGGTAAGCATGTTTTAGCTTTGTTTTTAAACTAGGAATTATTTTGAATGAATAATAAAACAACTATTGAATTCGGCTTTCGTATCATATGAAGAATTATGGAGATCTCGGAGGGTGTTATCCGCCTCGGCCTACGGCCTCAACAGATAACACTCTCCTCGATCTTCATAATTCTTTATAAGATACTCAGCCTCATTCATTAATTGTTAAATATCTAAGTTCTCAGCATTTACTCCTTTTAGTGCATTTACCTTTTCCTCGGCAGTTTGAGAATTTGAAGGGATGTTTTCAAAAGTTCTTTTTTATTTTCTATATCTCTAGTTTGTTGTTGTTTTCTTTGTTGCTGTTGTTGTTTGCTTGTTTGTTTGGTGATGTTTTTTCATCCGGGCGAATATATATTCCCGTCCCAGGCGACTCTCTCATTGTCGTAAGGAGGCTGTGGAGAAAATAAAAGAAAGTGCGCGGGGCACGATGGGAAGAGGGAAGATCCCATCGTCCCCGCGCGCTTTCTATTTTTTCATTATTCCTATTTTTATTGGGACACCCAGCGGGAGCTTCTGCGGGGGAATGAGAGACCGCTTTCATAAAGTTGCGGGTTTTTTTGAGCGGATTCACTAGTTTAGTGTGGACGGATGGCCGATTCCTGTAAAACTAAACATATGCGGTTTCAAAAGTATCCGAATTCGTGTGGACATGACCTAAATGTATCAAATAAAAAATAAAAACAGTTCTTTTTCTCATTACCGGTAACTGGTGAGAAACAATCCGTTATGAGAATCATACGGTTTTTATGACTATAGATTTTCTAGCATGGTTTCTCAATTAAGGTACATGATTTTTCAACGGTTGTATTTGAGAAATGGCTCAAAACAATTAACGTTATTTTATTCCGATGTTATTAGTCGTTTTGAACTCTACAAATCACCACTGGAAGTAAGATAACTTGATTCTCTTAGTCAAAGTTAGCCTGCCTCTGAGCAAGCTCCATTGGAGGCTCAATTTTTCTCCCTCACCCCTTAGAGCCCCCCGGAGAGCATGCTTGCAAGCTAGTACAAGCTGTATATCGGCCGTCTAACCATAATGAACACTTAGCACTAGATGACTGGTTTCTCGGGAAACAGTTAATTTTGTTAATTTCTGGAAATTCATTAAACCTCGCTGTAACGGCGATCGTCGGTCAATATTTGCAAGTAACATTGCATTGTTACCCTCTGACATCATAATTTTTTTGCAATGTTGCCCGCTCAGAGATTTTTGGCGGGGAAACAGTTTCATTGTGAGATGACATGTGACCCCGAAGTAATCAACTAATAATGGTTTAACTGTGATAATAATTATGAAACCTAGAAAAAAGCCCAGTAAACATGAGTCAATTTTAATCTTCAGGCCAGGGTGGAAAGTGATAATCAAGCTTCAATGTAATCCCAAATTGGTACGAGTCGACGAAGCAAAATTCAGCCTTATTCAAGATACTGAGAGCCCCTGGGTAAGTTTTCCTGCGTGTGGTCGTTAGTAAAGTCCTTAGTATAGTGAAAAACCGGGAACAGTGAATTTTCTGTCGGCAAAAATCGTGTAAAAGT
>CAXIVM010002404.1:17500-22500 GCA_964035705.1 Porites rus | reverse complement strand
CCCGGGCGGCACATACCCACCCCCAAAATACCCAAGTGCCCCTCCCGGGGTGTTTTCTAGGTCTGCGTTTTCTAGGTCTGTGTTCTCTAGGTCTGTGTTTTCGAGGTCTGCATTTTCTAGACTTGTGTTTTCTACACACCCTGTTATGTTTGCAGTGGAACACCAAAATAGCGGTAACTCGCCGAAAACGTTTTAAAACATAACATTTTTTCTCTCTTTTAACAAAACTCGTTTACATCCCATACAAGCCTTGTAAATAAGCATTTGTAACACAACACCTCTCGCAAGCAAGAGTCACGTCCGCGTTCCCGTACTGTGAGTTTCTGTTGAGCCTTAGTCTGCTACACAGCCGTTTTTAGTGTCGTCACGCAACGCTCCTCCAGAAGCGTTGCGTGACGACACTAAAAACAGCTGTGTAGCAGACTCCGGGAGCAGACTAGTTGAGCCTTTACTCTGAGTTACAGTAATGATAACACAAAATGTTACTCTAAGCCTTTCATAGGATAGCCTCCTACGCAGGCGTTTTCCAACGCCTGCGTGGGAGGCTATTCATAGGAAGGTTAAATACAAAAAGTGGACCAAAATTTTAATCCTGGATTAGTGCAGGAGCCGATTACTTATCGGCACCTGATTAGTGCTTATCAGCCTTTCAGGACTCTAATCTTACCACAGCCCACAGGGCCGGTCACCTATTAAGGTCACCTAAGGTCACCTGTCTTTCAACACTCGGTCCCACCTTTCCGTTGGGAAATTACATGCGCATAGGATTGTGGTTAGGTGGAAAGGCGCTAAGAATATTTGTTACTTGGCGAGAAAAGAGCAGTGAGCACGGTAGTTAATATTGTGTGTCGTCGAAAAATTCTGCTTCTTCTGAGTGTTGTAATCGCCTTTTCTATGTGCTATGCGTGGTGAGTGGTAGTGTGTTTACTGGTTTTCTTGTCTGAAGTGCATTAGTTTAGTTATTTGGCGAAACAGACCTTGGAAATTTATCAGCGCTTCAGCGATGGCACGAAAGCTTTTATACTTCGGAATTTATCACCCCTTTCGTGTACGAGCGTATATATTTTGTGTGTGCGTCCCGGGTGTGTTTCTCGAATACTGTTCATTATTTCAGTCACGGACAAGTAGTGACATTGAATGCACTTGTTACAGGTTGATTCGTTTATTTTTAACTACAGACCGAGCAACGTAGACGTGAAGGCGTTCGGAGGCAATGGATTCCGTCGATTTAAGGTTCACATGTGGTTCGACGAATTGGTTCGACGTAAGAATGAAGTTCGAGCAATAGAACGTAAGTGAAATAAGCTTAAGTCGGTATAACACAGAGTTTACCTCGGTGTAGAAACCTGTGAAGTTCTTCTTTGTTTGCTAGCTTTAATTTCCCATTGCTCTAATCTGTTGTGATGACAGTGACTTCTTTGTATTCATTGTTTTACGCCACTCGTGCGTTTCTCGGGTTTTTACACCGAGGGTGAGCCAAAGAAAATCAGTTTCTATCATGTACCAGCCTAAAAGCCATTTTCACTTGTTCACCTATGACTGTCTTTCCCCAACCGGGGAGGGCAGGCATACCCAGGGATTTTTGACATTTTTGAAACTACGAGGGTCAATAATCCCCTTCCAAGGACTAAGGCCAGGGACTAGCCTGAATTTCATCTGATTACTTCGAGTTGTTAGTACTCCCTCAGTGACGTCTGAATCGACCGGCCGTTAATGCCGTTGAGTGACGTCACTACTGCTTTGCTTTAATTCATGCAAAAAGTAAAACATGATTTTCAAGTGGCAAGCCAAGAAATATTGTTTGGAAATGTCTACATGATACAGAACAGCTGACAAAATTGCTTTACTCTTTTTTATCATAATTCATGTTTAATGTTTAAACTATCAACTGCATGCAGTACTTTGAACTGTATTAATTTAAACTCAATTGCAATCGTGCAGTGAAATAAATTCACAGACAGAACACTTAGTTCAAAAACAAAACAATTTCCTTTAATTGAAAAGAAGCTATTCGGTCCTTAACTCATTGTCTCCGGCGAGTAGGGCCGTCGATGCCACAGCATCGACTACGAAAAAAAAAATCGCAAAAAATCGCGTTACTTCCGCTTACCTCCAAATTTGGCCCACAGGAAGTTAATAGCTTTAGCTAATTATGTGTCTAGTTCCAGCCCCCTGCGAGTTTTGAGCTTCACGCAACGATTTTTCAAACGCAGTGAGTTCCGTCCAGCTGAGCTTTTTGCCTTCAAAGCCTTGCTTATTTTGATCACTTATATCAGTGAATTCATGTTTGCCTGTTTTTAACTCGATATTTCGCTGAGAAACTAAAAAATAAAGCGTCTTTTGAAGGTAAATATCGGGCCACAAAGTGACGCTAAAGTATCTAGTTTCGCTATGCTAATTAGCTCTGACCTCATTTGCATAATCCGATACGGTCACAAAATATATTTTCGACCGATATTCAGGCTGTTTGCCTAGATATTGAAGAAAAAAAATTGTGTGTACTGTATTACACAAAACAGACAACTTTCCTGGCAAAATTACACTCGTAAAAATTTTTTAAAATAATTATACAGAAATATGCTTGTTTATAATTTTTTTTGCAGAATATTATGGGTTTCCTGAGACCGAAATATTTTTTTTCTGAAAGTTTAATTTTTGCGCTTTCCAATGAGGTATAGCTTTATAAGGTACTGGAAATAACAGCTGAGATATGATTTTTTAAAGTTACATGGTCAATTTACTAAAATCCTTGCCGGAGACAATGTGTTAATAGCAGAGTCATTACACTTGACGGTGAAAATAGCAAAACGGTCGAACGACAACATGACGTTGGTCTCAGAAACTTCGCATGAACAAAATCAATGTGGAAACCACAAAGCGGCTCTAAATGAAAAACCTGCCGACTCTCCGCAATGATTCTTCAGTTGCAGTTCAATTTAGCAATTCAGTTTTGAAGACAAGGGCAATTTTGCTGTCTACAATAAAGATTATCGAAATGTTTGAACTCCACGCAAGCATGCCACCGATGCGATCCGCTGAATAGCAAGAGACAATACCGCTAAAGTGTCTCGTAATTATACATAATGATCTGAATGTTTAGACAATCAACCAATCAAAATCACTACCCGGTTTTGGGTAGTAGTGTATGGTGCTTTTTGGGGTCAAAATTAAGTGATACATTTTACATGGTGAATTAAAATAACCCATACATTTTATAGAGCAAATTAAAATTATGCATGCATTTTACTTGGCGAATTATAAAGTATAACGCATGCATTTTACAAGTTGAAATAAGATTCGCATGTATTGTACATGGCGAATTACTTTAACGTGTGCATTTTACATGGCGAATTAAGTAACGCATACATTTTACATGACGAATTAAGATAAGTGTGCATTTAAGATACGGGTGCATTTTTTCACACAACGAGTGAAAGGTTGACAGTGGCTGACTTAAATCACTTGAAATAAATTTACTTTGAATTAAGTATCACATTTAGCCTGTGAGCAAGCTCTCCTATTTGGGTAAGCGAAGTGAGCCTTGCGAGAGCACGCGAGCAAGCGGGCTGAGGAAAGGAGAGCTTGCAACTATCTCTCATAAATTTTCATTTCCACCCCGGAAACCCCGGGACTCCGCAAAGCGTGAAAACTGTCACCGCAAACGTACCGCAGATTAGAAAAGTGACAACCGCCTGTCAAGTAAGTTAAGACAGCCGAGGACGCGTAGAATTATTTATTTATTTATAAATCGCTTTCGCGACAGCATCAAAGCAATGTTTTTATATGTTTTTTTCCACGGGGACATCGAACTTTAACATGTCCGCTCGGATAAGAACTCACTAATTTGAGTCTCGTTTCGTTTACTTTTGAAAAGTCATCCCTACTGCAGTGTAGAAGACTACTCCCCATCGCAATCACCAACAAAAATATTATATATTTGTCCGTCTGGAACTGGAAAATGGCGTTTTCCTGCCCTTGGTTCTCTTAAGTTTTACTCCAGTTGCTTCCAACTCTTTGTCTTTTCCTTCTTTACGGTCACGCTACACAGCTACACCGTCACTGTACATGTTTCTGAATTTTTCTACGCAGTAGAATTCAACCCGGCGAAGAAACCGATGTTAGAAAACAGCGCTTGAATCACTCTTCACTTTCACTCTCCCGGTTTTCAGAACTAAACAAGGTGCTTGACACAAACGAATACAACTCAGTGATGAAGGGTTTTCACTTTCCTTCCACAAGAACTACAAACTTGATCTGACTTATCCTGGGCTCGCAATATTCTCTTTACAAGAATTACATCAAACAGGCCCCTCTGCTTTGAGGGCTGAAACAAGTTCTTGGTACCAAACTGATCCCCCTGAGAACCAAATTTGACACACAGACAAAGCGGGTGCCAGCTTAGCCTGTTATCAATCAACTTTGATTTCCGGAACGTCATTTTTCAGCCAATTGTATTTCCCTTCGTCTGGGTGAAGTACAAATGAAAATTGTAAGGGATGGTTACAAGCTCTCCTTTGGCCGGCCCCTTGTGGCTTCGCCACTCGCTTGCATGTTCTCACGAGACTTGCTTCACTCGCCCAAATAGGAGAGCTTGCTCGCAGGCTATATCACATTTTCAGTGAGTGACAGTCGCATTTAATATTTTGAATTAATGGCAAAGTACTGTAAAATTCTGAGAATATGTTTTCAAAGACCCTTTTTGAGGGGCATATTTTTGGAGAGGCTTATCTACGGAGGGAAATTTGCGTTTTAAAATTGGTTGGGCTATCCTTATAGTTGGAAGTAAATTTACTGTTTTTGCTTTGTTTTACTTTGTATATTAGTGCAATTTTTCAAGTACAAGCCCCTCGGGTGCTTATATTTGGAGGGGCGATTTAACGCAGGGCTTCTTACGTTACCGGTTTGGGGGGCTTATATTTGGAGGGGCTCGTTTTCGGAATTTTATGTTCTACGATGGACAATTATTGTTTTTGAATGGGAGAAATACTACTGTCCCCAAC
>CAXIVM010002404.1:7500-10000 GCA_964035705.1 Porites rus | reverse complement strand
TCACGCCAAGCAGGGTCCGGTTTTGTTTCCATTGCTTGCCGCGCATAGCGATTTGTTTCCTCTGCAATTCTATCAAAATTGCTGTCCTTAAACATTAGGTTAAAAAAGTTAAGTGTTGAATAACCTTGCACGTCCCTAACCGGGCCGGTATTTGCGACGAACGGATTCACAACAACTGGACCAGGATCCTCGTTCCACCCTTGTTCGTCTTCTTTGCCACTTTCCTGATCGCTAAGATCAAGATCTGACAAATCCTCTGTGTTAACTGACGAAACAGAAATGTCAGATTCTGACTCAGGATTATTTCGCTCAAATCCCGGTTCGACAGTGAAGCCAATGAACTCTTTTTCCTCGCTATCCAAATCGAAAAGCGCCGCCATTTTAGAACAACACAGACAAATTTTCAACTTGCAATTTCTCAATAAATTCGTATGAACACCACCCCTGAAAGTTTTGCTTGAACTGGGCTTCTACTCTAACCCTATTGGCTAAAACAATAGACCATCAGAAACAATAAAAATAAGCATTTTTTATTGGTTAGAATTGACCCTTGCGTGGAGTGCCATATGGCACGCTTGGGAATTTGAGGGGTGGTACACGCAAGGGCCATATGGCACGGTCGGAGGGGAGAGGGTTAAGAATTACAAGTGGAGCATTTAACTCTTGAAGTAAAACCTAACTTTGCCCCCAAAATTACCCAACTTTAAAAGTTGGGAATTATTATTTCCCAAGTTAGAACTAAGTTTGACCCAAGTTGGGATTTGTCCAATGTTTCCTGTGACAGACTGTATTTACGTCAGATTTGACTTCTCCTTTTGTAACCTGTTTACATATGTAAGCAAGTAAAAAGGTACATTAACCAGAACACTTTGAAGGTAGTATTGATACTTTAACAATATATAATGTTTGTTTCCAATATTTTTTGACTGAATTGAGGAAAGAAAAATGATGTGGAACAGTTCTGGAACTACTGTAATGTGGGGATGTATAGGAACATCTTTTAACTAACACAGTTCCATTTAACACAAATTTCTGAAACAGAGTTAACAGTTTGAGAACAAGGATAACTTAAGTCTTTGGCACAATATGAGTGACAATTTTAGTCTTTTTGTTGTATGTAGTTTCTACTGATGGCAGGTCGAGAAAGGTTTCAGTTATTTTGTCTTCTGTTTGTGGTATACTAATTGATCTTAAAAGAAAGAGTTAGATTGGCATTATCATTAGTTTTCAGTAATGCTGGCATGTAAATATTATTTCTGCATTTCACCAATTTGTGCTTGTAGGTCCACAGTTCTCACACTCAACAATAGTGTTATTTTCATCCTGAAGCTTGTTTTGCATGCTTTTCAAGAGGGATATGCTAAAATTTAGTTATTCCAAAGCGCTTACAATTTGCAAGCCTATTATGACCCCTGGTATGATTTTGTCTGTACAAGTATCACAGTTTTATCATATGTATTTTCAACCAAAAGAATTGTCAATTTAGCAGCAGCAGACTTTCCAGCTCTGCGAAATACATTTCCCAAACAGAGCTTCTTTGTTCCAAAAGCGTGGAGATTCTGTGATTGCGGACAGCATAAATCGAACGTTTGAAAGCGTCTTGTAAAGCCTTTCATTTGGCCTGATTGACATGTACTTTGAAAACTGGGATATATTGAAAAACTAACTTTGAACAAAAGGTTGAAAAAGAAAATTTCCGGTCACGGAATTCACCCTGCTCGGCAAGGTTGGAACTTTCCCTTTGATGGTAGAAAGCACTGAGACTTGTTGTAATCTTTTCATTCTTAGTTTCAATTGCTTCCGACTGTACCCACCTTCTTTTTCTTGAAAGAAATTGGTTGAAATTCCTTTGTGTTCCCGTGTAAGTCCAAACTCTCCATTAATAAATCAATTGGGTTACAGTGTTAACATTGTTGTGGCAACAATAATATTTTCCTTCCTTTCATGTTATCAGTCACGTAATGTTGTCTTTTGAGTGCGACGTGATATTTGGTGGTATATAAAGTACTTCTCAATTTTTTTTCTCTTCCATGGGTGTCTATGTGCTAGAGCACCAGGCACCAAAAATGTGAATTAATACATGTATTCAGGGTTGTCACTAAGGGCCGGGGGCCGGGGATTTCCCCCGGCTACTCAGAGCATGGCCCCCGGCTACTTTCGTCGTTAAATTAAACCAAAAGAGCACACCTTTGAAACACGCAAAGACTATCCATCAAACTAATGCGAATTTCATCTGCAGCAGGTTTAAGTAATTCAGAAATACTCGCGTGCAAAAACTAAGAAACGTCGGAAAAAGACATCTGACTTAGATTTGGTACTAGTACACACGCGCAAAAAACTCCATTTGCGAAATGTGAGTAGGGAGTTTTAGCAACGACGACGGCGACGGCAACGAGAACGTCAAAAAAGCAATAGGTTTATTGAGCAAAACAACTAGTTTGCACGTGCATCACGCTTTTTTGTACATTTCTTTGCCGTTACTGCACGACTACGACGTGAA
>CAXIVM010002403.1:0-35827 GCA_964035705.1 Porites rus | reverse complement strand
CTGTTGAGTACTGCTTCCAAGCTGGCTGGCATCCATTCATCCGAACGTGATACGCCAAGTTCGTCTGACCCACCTGCCGGCCGTCACTTTGTGGCGTCTCCTCGGTACCGTTTGATGCAGTCAGTTAAAAAACGGATTCAACTATGACGCGGGCCGTTTGGTGGTCAAAAGCATGGTGCATCGTTTGGGGAGTATCTTTTGATGCTCTAAGAGGCCAAGTCCAAAATTGGAGCGTGGTGTCCACTAAGAACAAACTGTTGGTCTTCAATCTGTTAGCATTCTCTTTCACCTTCCCAGCATCTAGTCATTGCTCTCGGCCACACCTTAACCTTTGGTATCAGCCTCATGCGCCACCAAGTTCTTGGATCACCGTTGCGGGCGTACTTTTCATCTAGGCTTTCGAGCGGGCTCGTCTTGCTCTGATTCCCCGTTGTGCGCTCGAGACATGAAGGCAAAAGCGGTTTATCCACATTTCGCGATCTTTTGCGCACCAAGCAACAAGTCAAACCGCTTGAAGGGCTCTTCGTAAACTGCAGTCCAGTGAAAAAACTTTGAGACTGGGCACCCCAGCAGGAAAGTGCCGAGAGGAGCTGATATTGCCCCTGCACAACGGGACAGTCTGCTTACTCGCAGGCAGCTTGAATGGCCTCCAACCTAGAAGCGATGGCCTCCAACCTAAGAGCGATGGCCTCCAGTGAACGATTTTCTGCCCCCTAGCCTGTCGGTGCTCTGGGGCAGCGGGGGCACCTCAAACAAAGAGACATCACGAGCATCTGAGAACCATAGCCAATCACTTGCTCGAAGAACCCCGTGAAGCGTGCGGGAACACCTTCATACCAACGGAGACAATCAGTATCTGAGTGTGGGGGCACATCAAAACTGTCTGCTGAACTTAAGCCATGCACTATGAGCAACGATGTGGTATGGTTATACTTAAGCACATATGGAATGGAACATGGACCCTCAACTACTTGACAAATCACTTCCTGGGCATCTCTTTTGTTCTCTTAGTGAGGGCGAACCAAATCGAGGGCACCGGAGATCCGTTGCACGGGCCACTTACACGTTTGCAACAGGCTGGTAGGAACACAGTTCGCATGGGGTCTGACTTGACCAACAGCTCGCCTGAGCAGAGACACTTGGCCAATTGAAAGAGCTCCTGACCCCAAAGCATCCTTGTTAGTAGCAGCTTCTTGCTACTAGTAGTAATGCCCTTGTGCACTTGTTACTAGTAGCATTGAACATTCTTATCTCTTTTCCGCTTGCAGACTCGAAGGCTCCCTGGAGTGTGCTCAGACTTCCTTTTGGAAGGAGACTGCTGCCACAACTCAAAGCTGGATGTCAAACTCCCTGATGAAAACGACCGGTCGATTCAAGATGTCTCAAATGAAAAGCCAGCTCACATAGGAAGATATCAGAAATCCAAAATTCTTTTCCGCTTCTTATTTGCTACCCCGTAGAGGCTAAGACATGACACAGCACACTCCAGGCGGCAGCAGACAACTTCTGGATCTTGTCTTTTGAACTTGGTTTCAAGCTATGTACCATCACAAAGGCGCCCACTTCTTGTAGGTAGTACTCTAGAGTTCTAACTCGCGCCCATCTGCCGCGCCAAGCGACCCAGCTCAAGTCTTCTGAAGCACAGTACAGATACGTGGCGCCGGAGCCACGTAAGACTCCGGGGGTCGCACCCCCGCCTGCTTGTGAGTGTGGTACTCCCAGATGCTGCATAATGCAATTCCACTGCTTTCGAAAAACATTGATTGAGCCAGGAAAAAGCTTAGTATCCGGAGACAAAGAACCAAAAACTTGTTGCGCCACCCAAATGATAGATTCATCATCTATACGGCCGCGCTGCCTTCGCGCAAAACGCGCGGTCTTCGGATCTCTGATGCGCACAAACAAACTCTGAGTGTCATGAAACACGTCCGAAGGAAAAATCAAATCTCGACGTTCCAATGCCATCATCTCTGATGGATGCAGCATGGCACCAAAACCCAGCAAGACGATAGCAGCCCACGCTGGCCAAGACCATAGGCAAGCGAGGCAAACTGCAGCACGTATGATCATGGGTGGCAGCACCGACCGGCACACGCCCGGCTCGTACACCTGCCATTTCTTGTCGACTTGCCATGCCAATGTCATAAAGTTGCGCGTCAACGGATATACATCCTGCATCCCTGTGATCGCATACACAAAAAGGTAACGCGGCAATCCAGTTTCAAAGCAATAAAGTCCGTAGCCTCTCAAGGCCAGACAAGTGGCCTGCGGATCAGAGACCAAAGCGTCCCATGAAATCCCCACTTCACTTTCCAGCCAAGCGCGAAAGCCGTCAATGCACTTGGACATCCGCTTTGAAGTTGCGGGAGCAAAACCTTTCTGAAGGTCAAGTTTTCCACGACCTACACGCTTTGAAGTTGGAAAAACCTTTTCAGGTCCCGGGTTCCGCTCAATGTCGCCACCAAGCAACAAAAGGAATCTGAGCCACCTGGCGGCCAACTTGGGAATGCCACTGGATGCCACGACTTGGTCAAAACGCCAAGTGGAACCTGCTTGCAAATCAACGAACCATCTGGGCAACTCCTTAGATGGCGGGCGGACCGGACGGTCCCTAGAAGGATCATCTGCGCGATTATCAGCTGAATAGCAGTGCAGAGATCCTAAGTACAAACCACTGCCGATGACATAGGGAATAGTGCCTTGCAGAACTCTGCAAATGGCATAGCTACTAGACCTACCTTTCGCTGATGCCCCAATGGTGACTCGACTATCCAGCAAGGCCACCACACGAGAGTCTGGTTCAGCTTTGGCAAGAGACTTGATCAGAGACTTATACGTACGTGTTTCGTTAACATTGATATGACCCGGGGTTTTGAACTTATACCTAAACAGTTCTTTGAAGCAACAGCCATTAACAATTTCACCAATCCATTCGGGATCCTCAAACCAGTTACGTGGGGGATACGGCTCTTCTGGGACTAAACTAAAATCAAGACTATCATCCAGAACCTCGACTTCAGCAAGGGTTCGTGCGCGCGCAGTGTCGGTGATACGGTCCACATGACCGTTCGCTGCAGCCGCCAACCCAAGAGCCATCTTCCGCACCAAAGGTATGGGATACGCAGCTGAAAAAGCTGCCACTGCTTCACCTGGGCGAGGCAAACGGCCGAAGACCGATTTTGCGTCAGGGGAGCATTGGAGGTCGAATCTGCGAATGGAGTCTGGTGTGAAAGCACCTTCGATTTTGAAATGGTTACCCCTATGATCACACGAGCATTTTGACTCAAGCTTCACCAACCACGGCTTGTTATGAAGCCACTTTGACGGCTTATGAAATGCACTGCCGTAGCTACAAAATGCGTAATGGGAAATCACACACCCAAGTCGGATCAGAACCTTGTAGCAATGCAGCCGGAACAGTCTACTGTTACGCGGCTGCTCAATGCTAATGTAGGACCCAACCATCAAAGCAACGGTCAGCACGAAACAAGCTCGTTGGGCTAGTCTGTTATGATAAGCTGTAAAAAGATCACTGGGGTCGAAACCATGGGGAAATCGATTGGATCTAACTTGAGGCCTGCGAAATGTACCAAAGCTTAAACAAGGCACTCCAGCATGAAAATCTCGGACCACGCGACGCAGAGCCAAACTAATCAGTTCATGCATTGTCGATGCCTCTTGCAAGTCATGGCGCCGCAAGCGCCGGCCATCTAAGTCAAAACCACCGGGAGTGCTGAGCCCTTGGGCTGAATGTGCTGCTGACCAGTTTCCGCTACCTCTGAAAATTTCGCACACATCAAACAAAATACCCTCAGTCATGGGAGGTGGTACATTGAAGGAGGTGGCTTCAGGAGGAGAAGAAAATTGAGGAGGAGGATTAACAATTTGCTCAGCTACCTTGGAGTCAAGGCCATGCTCGATGAGGATTGCCGACGCAGGGCTTAAGAGTTTTGTATAAAACCCCCGCTGTTCCGTATGGCGCCACACTTCTTCAGTCACATTCTCGCCTACTTAACCACAGACAACGGCCCCACCGGCTGGAGATGCATCTGTGGAGTAGAGGCGATCTGAGTACTTGGCCCTGAGGTCACTCTGGGCAAGGGGTCACAAACATGCAAGCAATTGCAACTCGCAGATCGATTTTCGGGATAAACAAAACACCTCATCCTGACCAAGACCGCGGCCCTCTTCAAAAATACTAGACATCACAGCAGACAGCCCTCTCCGGAAAAGGAGGACATGAACCCAACATCCGACAACGGGCGATAACAATCTAGGTGTACAGCGACCTTTATGAGCAATCATTAGGGTCATGATGCAAAGGATGGCTACACGGTTCCTTGGGGCCATCACCCTACCAAGAATGCCATCGAAATCGGAGCCTAAGATAATACCTGAGGTCTCATCTCTGCGTTGTTTCGATTCTTGCTGAATAAGACCCACAGACTTATAGGCAACCGATGCTTTCTGGAAAACCTCTGTGTCTCTAAGAGCTGGTTTTTGGAGGAGCTTACTTTTTGGGAGTTTTTGGAGGCCAACATGATCATCGATGGCGAGTAGCTCCACAAAATCGGACCTGGGAACAGGACATCGATATCTGAGCGTCTCGCTCGGTCTCATTGCACCACACAAGAAACGCAACACATTACCATGGGATTGCTGGGCAATTTCCACAGCCAAGTTATCCCCCATGGCGAGAGTTTTTAGGCAAATCAACAGTTTCTCACCATGAAACTCATCTCTGAAACATTTGAAATGCTCAAGTTCATGCGACTCGAACTCAAGGCGCAAGGCGTTGCGCATGGCACGTTCAGGGGATACGAAAAAAGTGTAATAAAAAGCCGTGAGATCGTCAGCTGAATATCTAAACACTTCATCATTCCTTAAGTGCAACAAACCTAACATACTGCCAGGTGCGAGTTCTTTCGTTGAACGAGTGACCGAATGCATTCTGGAGTTTATGGTGACTGGGTTCACAATGAGGCGATCATGCGATTCATCTTTGGGAACGCAAAAGAGACCTACTGCTTCTCGGAAATCTTTAGTCCTACTTGGAATGATCATGCAAGCTCCCAATTCATCCCACCGTGATGCAAGCTTCAACAACTCAGATCTATGACACCTAACTTGTGCGGGATGAGGTTTCGGCCATTCAGAAGGGTCTTTCCTCAAGGTTTCGGGATCAATATACGCAGCTCTGACCAAGGGATCGTCGAGGAAACTGGCTGCATCGAAGGAAGGCGGACTTTTCCACTTCACCCGGTCGGATTGAACCTGCATGGCGCCCACCGTGGAGCGAGCACCCGAGGCATTGCCGCAGTGATGCGACTTGGGGTCGGCTTCATCTGTCTGAGACTTTGGAAAAGCAAAATGCTTACCGTACGGATCAAAACTAGACTTCAAACTTGCAGCTAATTGCGAGAGGTCCTCTAACCTAAGTTTACACCAAGGCAGTTCCTGGATATGCTTAATTAACTCTGAAAACTTACCATGAGCTCGCCCCAACCCGACAGCTTCAAATGAAGGCATGTGGAGGAAAAAGTCAAGCAATCCTTCCACCCTTTCGATGACGGAACGCTGACTTGGGGAGATTGGAGCACCGACACAGGCACTACTAGGTGGACTCGCCTTATATCCTAACACCTGCCAATTCATAGTGCTGAGAGTGATTTGCAACAACAGATGACGAGTCTCATGGTATCGGCGTCGCCTACGCCTACGCGGGTTCAGTTTGGATGCATCCGTCCATCTCCTAGGAAGGGGGACAGGCCACAAAGCCCGGTTGGGCTTTTCCACATTGCAAGCGTTGGGATGAGGTCTCAAACTAGCTCGAACAAAATGCCCTAAAGCACTATGCGACCCTAAGAAACCCTTGATCATGCAACGAGCTAATTGCACACCTGAAAAAACTGCTGATGAATTAAGGTCAGGGACGTCGGAAACAGGATCAAAACTTAGCACAAAGCCACTTGGCAAAGCCGAGGCACTCTCACTAGCCAGACGATCAGAGCTCTGTGCGGTCAGCTCTGAAACGTGCTCGACATGAGCATGGCAGTGATCTAACCTGTCGTGCTTCTGGCATCGGTCGAGGCGGCATCTTGTCTTCCGCCCTTCCCGGTCCCTTTCGGCTTCCTGGGTTTCAGTTTTGGATTCTGCTTGGTCTGGTAGTCCGAATCGTCTTGGGTCTTTTTGGGTTTTGAGGTTCCCAAACTCTGAAGGCGTCCTTCCAAGTAGTCGATGTCTTTCACATAGGCTATGTTGGCTGACACCCAAGCCGGATGGCAGAGGCGTGCGTAGGGTTGCAACCCCGGATGGCGTTTGGCTGAGGTCAGGAGATGAAATGGAGGTTCCTGCCATCCCGCTAACAACCACGCCACGCTGGTGCGGCCTTGGTCTATCGAGCACTGCTCTGTGAAAAACAGCGTGCGACTCAGGATCCCCAACATTTCCACATTGCCTGAATTGTACCCCACTGCCCAAGCTTCTGCTAGCATGGCTGTGAAGTATGTTAGCAGACGATGCTCTGCCAGGGGCATGCGGCGTTCCATGTAGCGACGAATCAAAGATCCGTCTTCGCGAGACGGATCCATCCCCAACTCCCTCAAGGCGTTGGCTCTGGTGCTGTTGGCAACTTTTGGAAGGTCGGCTACTGCACGTAGGAAGGCTTCTCGGGCCATGCAGCCCTTCACTCCTGAGCTTGATCCTCCTCCTGAGCCGCTGTCCAAGCCGCCTCTCTGAAGGGCACCCAGAACTGGGTCTGAGGACTTGCTTCCCACCAGCTTCTGTAAGAGCGCCTGATGTTGTTGCATTTGGACCATCAACATCTTTTGGAGAGGATCTGAGGTCGCCCCTAGCAAAGCTTCCAAGTCCACTGGATCCACTGCATCTTGCTCCTCCTCGGCCGCCTCCCGCTGGAGATCCACCAAAGCCAGATCCTGCTGAGCCGGAGTTTGCTGCGCAGTCAACTGACGGCGCTTCTCGGCTGCGCCAGCCCTGGGAGGCGGGGAACCCGCCAGCAACTGCAATTTGCCCCACTCCTGTTGAGACAACTGAGCGCTTGACCCGGGGACGCCAAGGAGCGGAGGTGCCTTGGCTCGAGGCGGCGCAGCTGATGGGCCCTGAGGCAGAGCCTGAATGGACTGCATACTCTCGAGCTCTGCAATGCGAGCTTTCAGCAAATCCACTTCCGATGCAGCTTGACCGGGATCGGCCGGCCTGAGCTCTGGTGTGCTCGGAGCATACTGCGACCCTGCCTCTTCTCCTGTGAAATAGTCCTGAGCTGTCAGGGGCTCCATGATATCTAACCACTCTTGGGCTAACTCGATGACTGATGTTTTGACGGGTCGACCCAAAACGCCAGTGCTCGACAGGAAACCTACCAGTTGGCTTTTCTGCGTCGAAGAAAGTCGGCCGATGGTGACAAAGGCCGAAGCGAACTCCCAAGGCAAATCTACCAGTTCGATGGTCAAATTTCCATCGCGCCTGCCACGTCTGGTTTCGAAAGGAACCTCTCCGGAATGGAAAATGGGCTCGGCGGCTGATGTTGCAGCCTGAGGTAGCCCTGCAATCGTTTCTCTGATCACTCCATCCGGCTCTGCCGGTAATGCCAGCATGAACCCACCCGTTCGAACATAGACCACCAAACATTGAACCAAAACTGCTGGAGAACTGTCTGACTCATCCCTTTGTAAAAACACAGCCGGCAAAGTGCGGCCGGCTGGGACCTGGGATGCCAGGTCTCGGAT
This sequence comes from Porites rus, assembly GCA_964035705.1. Taxonomy (NCBI): domain Eukaryota; kingdom Metazoa; phylum Cnidaria; class Anthozoa; order Scleractinia; family Poritidae; genus Porites; species Porites rus. Next base: position 28,082 of record CAXIVM010002403.1, on the reverse strand, counting down.
CGCCCTCTCCGAGAGGGCGCCACTCAGGCCTGAGCTGGCCATCTGCTCCGAGCCCCGGAGAGATAGCACGCCGCGTGGTCTGCCAGAAAGGGCGGTGGCAAAGCAGCTAACTGAGCAGCTGTCTCAGCCGCCAAAGCTCGTTCCTCAAAGGCTACGGTGATGAGATTCGGATCCGAGAAATCTGGTGAGTCAGAACGTTCCTCAACAACTGCGGAGACAACTGCTGATGATGAGTATCCTGAAGCAGTCTGAGATGGCCGGACACTGATGGTAATGTCAAGCCCTGCCAACTGCACTGTGATGGATTCCACCTCTGGGCTGAGAGTTGACCTGCTTTGCATCAACAGGATCTCCGGTACTCAGCCAAGCGATCTCGAGGGCCACTGATATCTGCAGTGACTGGTGAAAAAGCTACAAATGCCAACCTCACCAACCCAAATGCAAACTTTCAACACTGAACCGAAAATGCAAATGCCCCAATGCAGATTCCAGCCAGGCAAGAGCAACAGCACAAGACGATCAGAAAAAGTCCAATGGCACCCCAAGGGCAAGTGGTAGGAGCAGTGAACAGGAAACGGACTTCTCGAAAGAGGTCCGGCAACCACCAGGGCACAACCATCTGCAGCTTGAACCCCAAAAAGCTCTGGAGCAATCGAGAATCGGACAGCTTCATGAGATGGAAGTCATATCATCCTAGATCCCAAATTCTGCTCAGCTAACCAGGCTTGAGTCCTGATATCGCTCTGATCTCCAGGAGGTGTCAACCTGGGAAACTGTTTGATAAATTTTGATCCAAAGAATTCACAGGCGTCTTCAATGGGACACTAAAGCAATGTGCAAAGCATTTTGGAAACGAATTCTCCAGCAGTGGAGACACTAAAGGTTTCTCATCCGCCCTAAAGTCTTCAGAAAATCGTTGCTGCGTGTTCACCAAGCATGAGACACATCCCCTGAAGCGGAAGCCTAGGTGTCATTCAAAGAGTCACAAGTCATTGGGAGTTTTACACACTACAAGGCATGTTCTAATTGACGAAGAACACCCAAATTCGTGTCTTCGAGAGTCCACACTTCCCATGTTGCATACAAGGTTTCTGAGTCCACCACGGACACTCTCTTGGACAACCTGCCCCGGAGAAGGGCTTCAAACTGCTTTTTCAGAAGAGAAATGGGACAGTTCTTTTGCTAGAAAAGGCTTCTTAGAAGGTGCCACGCTCTGCCAAAGAAGTCAATTTGATAGAACGTTAATCTCGACATGGGAAACATGTGTGGGTTTGTGCCTTGTGAACCTGGTCAAAGCACAGTTCGACCGCCATCGAAATGAAATCGTGTCCAATACGTGCATTGGCGATTCCACAATCCATGGGAGTTCTAAGGAGAAAAACAAGCGTTCCGACCACCATCAACCACGACAAATTGGAACCTCGCCTATCCATCATTGACTCAATGGTGGCATAGCTGGGCACTTTCTGAGCAACATGAAACTTCGGAGCTGGATGTTGAGCAGATATTATTGGGACATCATCTATTGATTTTAAGTCCCTCAGTGGCATTGGTTGAAGTTGATGCGGTAAAACAAAAATTAAACAACTGATCTACCAGATCTATCAGTGATCATCCTGATGGAGACAAGCAACGTCCTGGAGAAATGTCTTCACCTCGGAAGACTGAAGTCTTGAGCGTCTTCAACGTGCATAATGTACGTGCGCGGTGACTGGTTTGAAGATACGCAAGACATGATGTCTTCGGTAGCGGCGAGGTATTTGAGAGACTATCCAATACCATTTCTCCAATTGAGGCGTCTTGGAAAGCTGAGAATCTGGCAGGATCGCCAGTGGGTGACATACCACCTGGGAGCAACACTTTAGATGCTCTGCATGAAACATCAAAACACCGAATTCCCAAAAGAATCAGAACTGTGCACTCAAAAAGACTAAACGTGAAAGTGGAAAACACCTATTAGATATAGTTTGTAGACAAAGCTTGTCTTCCAATTGGCCGTGTTGCAAACCCATGTTTGATGTTGGTTGGGAAGGCAGTTCACTTCCAACGGTATGCCAGCGTATGAAAGCCCTCTGCCTTGAGCTTATGTCTGTAGCACCTGAGTTTGTCTACCGAACCGCAAACGAACATAGGATGTCCCAAGCTGTCCTGATGCTGCTGCTGGAGAAAAGGCCTGCCAATGAAACGCGAAGCACGAACCGTGTGACGTTAAGTTCCAAAAAGATCTAGGAACCAAATGAATAGTGCGAGCACTTCTTTGGGGGGGCTTCCTTGAAGAAGCGTGACCTATCCTGCGTCCATATCTAGGAGCGAACTTCTCCCTGACTTAATTTAACTGTTAACTGTATATATAAGTAAGGAGGCAGGGCCCAGCAGGCTTTAAAAAAGGACAAAAAAGAACAAGTCTTGACTTATTGTGTCGCTCGTAGTCTCCAGATCTCTACAGTGCTAGGGTGAATCAAGACGTATGTCAAAACAGGCAAAGCTTGTGAGCACTTTGTTTCAGTATACCCTGTTGCGCAGAAACAAGTCAGGAATGTATCCAATCTCCAACGGATGTTGAACAGTAACATAGCGAATGCCGAGCAATGGCCTCAATGGCCTCTACGGGATCTATTGAATCAATTCCGAGCTCCGATGCGTCTATCGACCTGCTTTGACAACTTCACATCCTCTGTCGCAAATGCCAAAGCGCGGACCATACCTCCAAAGAGACCATCTCTGGTGCAACAGCTTTGCGCTGCTCAACATCTCATGACATTGTATGCCACCGAAAAGGAAAACGAGACAAGAAATTGTTACTAGAAGCGATGCCCTTGTTTCTAATAGCTTCTTGTTACTACTAGTAAGGCACTTGTTACTAAATGCGTAAACTATGGTAAAATCGCCAAATCTCATGAAATGTGATGTCTGGTGTTCTTTTTCCGCTTCCCATGGCAGACTGATGGTTCGCTTCTTCCGCCTCCATCATCACAATGCGCTAAGAAGCGTTGGAGTGGCTCTGCAGGTGTCTTCTTCGTGACCTGGATGATTCCGAGGGTCTCTGGGGGAGGTTTCCCGGGATGTCTGGCAGCAAAGGAAACGAGATATTTATATAATGAATTATAATGAGCACCTTAAGAGCTTCAGTTTAGAAGTTCCGGACTCATCGCAAATTTTGCTGCGAAAGCTGTGAAAAGGCAGAGGGAAGGACGTGATTTGCACAGCTAAAGGACAATTCCAGTACAGGCAAACCTTCAATGAGTTCTTACCTACCAGCTTCTGCATCTTCAGAACAAGTTCATAATGCACATCCAATAAGTTAACTGAATCTGACGTTTCCAAGAAGCTCAGCGCCCCACCAGCATACCTCAGCGCAGGTCACAACAAGCTTCATACATGTAGCGAACATGATTGAACCTGTGCAGCTTCAAGTACTTCACGAGGGCTGCAGGTCTTCTTCTCAAGCGAGTAAGAGGCGCAAGAGTGTTCAAATGGGTGGTGAGTGAAGTGTGTTCGGAAACTTGAAGACTGTTGCATCTAGAGTCTGCCGCGTCCTCGATCTGCCAAAATGTTTGAGGTCAGCACGCAGGTCAAAGATGAGCACAGAGCCATCACAGGTGCCACTGGCCAACAGGTAGCCACCTCCGAACCCCGGCGAACAAATGTGGAGAAGGCATCGTTTGAAACGGTGCTATAGGCCAATATACACTACTGTATATAACGTTCAATCGAGAACACACGGGTTGGCAGCGGAGGCACCCACAAGCAAAGCATCAAGTATGACGTCAACGTCTGCGTCCACGTGCCCACCATGCCAGCTAGAGATGTGAAGCATTGTGAAGCCAGGCCCCGCCTGAATGGTATGAGAGGGAACTGATGCCGCTCTCAACGGACACCTGCCCAAGCGCAGTTTGCCAGTTCTTGCCTGTTCCGCACGCTTTGGTCCATTGATCAAATGCATCACATGCATTATGAAGGCAGCATGCCCAATTTGACTTGTCTACCGGGCCTGCTGAATCTGCTTGGAATTCCTTAGATCCCAAAAAATAGAATATGCTATACCGGGGATGTATATATACACTCAAAGTGAGACTCTAGAATCAAAGATGAACATTCAATTTCACCTCACTCAAGTTCATACCCCAGATACCCTTCAGCAATGTCGGCCAAAAGAATCCAAGAGTCTTCACATCCCAGAAGATCAGCTCTGCATCATCTCCTCCTGTGATGAGGAGGTCACTGTTCTGGGTGGAGAAGGATAAACCTCGCCTCAGACATCGCCCGGGCAGAAATTCTACTCGGAAGGCTCTGTTCTTGTGAATCTTGTACAGTCAAATCCTGAACAAGGTATGGAAACAACATCCTTAACATGATACCATCAACCAAGCCAGGGTACACAACACCTCGATGGGCAAGAGGAAAGCGGCAGCTGTGGCGCAAAGCCGCAGCATCCCAAACCTGCAAGCCGACATGGCACCACTCATGACATGGCCGAATCTGCAAAATTGCCAAGTGAGACCTCAGTCTCAATCCACGGAGCTCCTCTGTGGACAAACACTTGAGGCCATATGTTGGCTTGAGGCCACGCGTGGCGAGCCTGGAGATTGCCTTGCTGATCACCCGCCGCCAACAACTCCTAGAGAAATCAGCAAACGGCCAACTGGGCTGTGAATCTGAGACGCAGGTAACTCAGCTGGTCACCACCCTGAAATCTGCCCAGGATCTGGCTAGGGCTGCTAGGGTCTTGTGTCAGCCAAAGTCTGTTTTGTTGCTTTGTGTCGTTTGTCTTACATCCGCCAAGGAATGGATTTCTGCAACGAATATATGAGAGCTCCTTCTGTAGAGTCAAAGGAAACACGGCAAAATGGTTACCATCCGGATCGGAATGTCTTCCACTGCAGAAAGCTCACTGGACCAAAGATGTTTGATTGAGGAGGTCAAGTGCCACCACACTTCAAGCACCTGTGGCAGTCGTCACTGTTACATCTACTGGGCGGCTGTAAGTTGTGTGCCAGCGTTTGACAAAGCTTAGCCTTTTCACTGGTCAGGTTTTACCCATATCCAAAGGATCCCAAAAAAATATCACAAACTCACCAGAACTGCGATGTCGCTTGGGGTACAAAAAAAACAATCATGGCTCCTGCATGCACGCAACAACTAGGCAAAGCAAGCACACATGTTCCTCGAGGTTGAACATGACTCATATAGTGGTCAAAAAGGCTGTTGATAAAATGGTCAAGATGAGTGTGTTAAACGATCGAAGCCACGCACTCCCTGCACGACTCCTTGCACCACTTCATTTCATGTGTTTCACCATCTTCCAGGGGTCAAAGCTGAAGTCCCCAGCCGCATCTCTCACCATCTTCAGTCGAAACTACAACCCATCCAATGAACCAAGAAACAAAAGCAACCAAAAAGAAAGTGACTTCTCCGGCTAGTCTGGTTGGAACTTGCGGAAATGACTTTCATAACATGCGCCCTCATTCTCCTGGCGCAAGGAGGAATAGCACAGAGCTTCGATGCCTGCTTCATCTGCCTCCAGCATTCCTTAAGAAGTTCACAACAGTTCAGCTCACTTGCTCCCCACTTGCAATATCTTTGACATCAATGGAGCGAAAGAATGAAAACAGAACACGTTTTCTGTCACCAAGGTGCCAGGAAGTGGGGTTGGCCCACTTCCGTGGAATGGTTGCCTAGGTGCACCGGCGTTTGTGCAGGCTGGATGGCCTCGTGTTGGGGATCTATATACTTGAAGACAACAGAAGCTCCAACCTAGAAGCAACGGCCTCCACCCTATTAGCGATGGCCTAGAACCTAGCAATGGCCTCCAACCTAATAGCGATGAAAAACATTCATAAAGGTCCAGTGCTTCCAAAGAAACCGTCAACATGGTTCAAGAAACAATTTTTCTGTGGACTCAATGAACCATACCTGTCTTCCAACAAACCACCTCTACATTGCGTCCAGGCCGCAAAACCACATGGCCACTGGAGCTTCCAGATGCCAGGAACTTACCTCAGGGCCGACAAACATGGATTTGGTTGACTCTTGCAAGGTCTTAATGATCGTCCATGTATGCGCAATTGGATGATTTATCTGCGAATCCACCCCATTCTTCCCTGGCCTTCCCGCGAGATCGCCACCGCCGTGGCCGCCACGCCGTGCGCGTAGCTCGTCTTCACCACGGAGGCCGCCCGCTGCGGCGAGGCGTCCAGCAGCCGCACCGCTCCGTCGGAGCAGGCGACGGCCACCCAGCTCTTGCGGCGCTCCTCGGGACAAATACAGCGCAGACGGTTCTGGGAGGTGGAAGGGGTCTGTGGGTCTCAAAGGGGCTGAGCCATGCCATAGGGCCACCAAAGGTGTTAGGGCCATAGCCACACCTACTCACGGGCAGTTCTTCGAATCACAACATGAGGGTGAGCGCCCGTGATTTTAGAGCTGAGCTGCTGCTTCGCTGAAGAAGCTCAGGTCTAACGCCCTTGCGCCAGATGGCAGAGATACATCTTCTAAAGATTCGTCTCCTGCAGGGCACAAAAGAAAGCCTGGAAGAGTGCAGAGTGAACATCTGAAAACCCGTGTTTTTTTTGGCTTTGAGCTTGCTACCATCCCTTGCCTGCATCGCAGAAGCATAGCCGGTCAGAGGTCGCGCCATTCACCGCGACCACAATGCGCTGGCTGAGACCATCCCAACCCAAACTCGTGGCCTGTCCGTCCAAGGGGAACTCTGCCACAATTTCTGGGCTCCCATCCTCTGGATGATCCTCAAATCGCAGCCAACACTCTAAACGTCCAGTCACCAGCTGGTGTGTCTTCTTGCGGATTCCTGAGCCAAGAACAGAGCCCTCTGAGCCATCGCACTCCAGCAGAATGAGTGAGCCTCAGGTTTCTTAAGCCAGCAGGAAAGTGATCCTACAGTGATTGAACGAAGCAATGATGTGTACCGTTTGGAAGTGTGTGACTTCATGGCCAAATCATGTTTGAATGGAGCCCTTACATAAGGATGACAAGAGGCGCAACGCGGTGGCCAGCATCTCATGGCACTTTCGATCACATGTGTGTCATCGTCATAAACTGGAAGGGGATTGAGAAAAATGATTGTGCAAGAGGTTCTTCCATTTTGGAGAAAAAGAACTGGTCAAGGAGTCTATCAGTCCACAGAAGCATACAGAAGCTTCATGTGTCTATCAATCGCTAAAGATGCGGGGCAGTTGGATTTTGCTCAGGTTGTCCCGACCACAAATCCCTGCTTGGTCAGCAAGTCGATGTCTGGGCCTGACCCAAAGCCACTGAATGGCTGAGGATTGCAACCCATCAAGCGATGCATCTCGCCTCGCTTTATCGGCTGCCAAGCTGGACCGAACAACTAGTGACTTCAATATTTTTCGCTTTGTAGTACAGAGACCTCTTTATTCTTTGCCGCTCAAACCTAGAAGCAATGGCCTCCAACCTACTAGCGATGGCCTCCACCCTAAGAGCGATGGCCTCTAGCCTACTTGGCCTCCAGCCTACTAGCGATGGCCTCCAATCTAAGACCTCTTCCATCGCGTCCCTCAACAACCAGAATTCCTCTTGCACTTTTGCCATAGCTCCCGCCGAAATCGATCTCCGCAGGAAGTATAGAGATAAGTCCTACAAATCCTGGTCGCCACCGAAACCACGTCAGCAGCGGGTTCCGAACCTATGGCTGAATTCAAACCAATGTTGAGTGTTATGGTCCTTCACCGCAAAGCTGAAATTAGGTTTTGTGATGTCCCACCAAGGTCTATTGCGTGGTTTCGAAGGCTGTTGATCGCTGCTTTCGCAGGATTCCAAGATGCATTTGCAGGTGCCACTTTGTGCAATCATGCAATGCAGCCTTGCTGACACACGTGCAGCAAATCCCACAGAATGAAGAACAATGCATGGACAAACTAACAGAATTTGCTGGTCAAAAGTCACGGTCAAAGGCTCACTGGTGTGGGTGAGAATTCTGTTTGTCCATAGTGCCGCCATCCCATTCGCAGTGCTCAGAAGTCAGAAGGCTTTCTTGTGCCTGCAACCAAATGTACGTGACTCATTTCAGCGAGGCATTCAAACTGCATATGACGTTTTTGACAAAGGACCTGACTATTCAAGAAGCATGTTCCCCAGCAAGTGCTTTTTCTTTGGCCAGCAAATTGAGCTGCGCACAATATGGAATAGCCATCTTCTTCGAACTCTTCCTTTGTCACCCACATCCTGGAAGCAACAATGTATGTATTTCTGAGGAGTTTTTTTTTCTGAATTTCATGTGAACAAACACTGACAAAATACCAACTCATCATTGTTGACATTGCAAACTCGTCTCCACTCAGTTTGATGAAACCTCTTAATAAACATCATTTAGGACCACACTTTTTGAAAGTCGCTAAGGATGCCAGGATTGAGCCACCTGAGCTGGATCAAGTTTGATGCTTAATCCTGGTAGCAGCAAAATTGCAAATGTCCACAAGGCAAAGCTTTTTGAGTTCAGTACAGAAACAAACAGCTAATCACTCGTATTTTGAAGACCTCAGCGCATTTCCTGCCTATCCATGTAGAGAGTTTTCTCTCTGGAGGAGCGGAGATGCGAATCTTGATATCCTGGAAGTTCTTGAAAATACGGTGCTGTAAATATCAAATGTCTTTGGAGACGTATCACTGACCCGTTAGAGCCCTCGATGTGTAATATCCCACACACAGAGGAAGTTGGTGTTCTCAGTGGATCGTTTGTCCTTTGGCGCGAGCTTCTTGACTTCATTGAGAAGCCTTCGTGGCACAGTTCGATTCACAGAGCGATGAGTGGCTCGGTGAACTACATCGTCTTCAGGCTGGAAGCTCTTCTCGCGAACGAGAGGGAGGAAGGGAGGAAGGGAAAGCAAAAAAATGCAAAAAGTGAGAGTAGGCTTGTGGCAGCTTACAGCAGCTTTCTATTTTGCTGCTTACTTTCAGGCTCCAGTTTGACAGGGTTCCTTGTGCTGATTTCCAAACTGTCGCCCATCCCGCCCGCCTGTCCCCGAACTTCTCGAACATGGTGGATCCACCAGACAGGACAATCTGCAGCAAACCCGCAAAAGCGGCGCCCGTCGCAGCACGGTTGCACGGTGCGTCACATCATGAAACAAGTCTCTGCCTGCGAAAAGAGCGTCATCCGCAAATCCAGGTCAGCCCTGTTGATTGCGGTCGCCAACAACTCGTGTATGCCTCCCAGCGTCGTTCGGAACCTCAAGGCTCTCTCTCCTTTCAGTCAGTTCAGAACCCGATCCATCAACCATTGCTGTGCTGGTATACCAGTGTTGCTCGGGCTACGGGGGTCCCCGAGGCACTTCTGTGGCAAAAACAAAAACCAGAAACACAAATCGAAAAGGTGTTTGTTTTGTCACTAATTTGCGCGGAACATCAAACGGTGTATATACTTTGTTTACCGTTTTTCTGCATAAAAAGGCTAGAGAATCTCTCTTTTGGTTGAAATTCGTGGTCAAAACGGTAGAAATCGAAAGAATGAATCAACGGTTTACCTGACTGACACAGCTCGAAATACTTCAAGAACCCTAAAGTTTACGCTTCTTACTCTTTTCCAACATGACACTTGCGGTCTACAGCGGATCGGATTAACACATCCATTTTGCGTGGCAGGTACAGCACGGTCAGATTTCCACACCCGTTTAAATCTATAATACTTATAAGGCTTTCAGGTGTGGAAATCTGACCGCAACTTAGGTGTCGACATGTTGCACGTAGGATTCTAAGGGGAAAGGGTTTGTGATGTTTTAGAAGTCAAGAAGCGCAACTTTTGGCACCCCAGTGTATTTATATACCGCATGCATTGCAAAAGGGCATTGTTTTTATCGCATGTTGAGTAAAAGTCCGAAATGCAAAAGTTGGTTTTGTCATCGAAACCTGGAATCAAAACTGTAAATATCTAGCAACAAGGGCATCGCTATCAGGCACAGGTGCATCGCTAGTAGCTAGAAGCTACTAGTAACAGGTGCATATCAATTCTTTGGGCTCGGTTCAGTAGTACTTTTCATCGTTGACGCAGTTCGCAAATCGATCTGTTTGACCGACATCCTGGGCACAAAGCTGTAAGAATGCAAGATGTCGCAATGTACGAGTCCCTCAATTATGGATTTTACCGAAAGGCAAATTCTTTAATCGAAAAGACATGCAAAAGCCGTGGTTTTCTTCTTTAGCGGTATCAAAATTCAACTTGTCTCCGCGCTAAAAGCGGTAAAAATCAAATTGTTGTCTTTGCCGCAGTGCCCCGAGTCTCTCAATTGCGAATGTTGCCGAAAGGTAATGCAAAAGAACGTAAAAAGCGAGCAAAAATACCGTTATTTTCCCGGGTCTGTTGGCCAAATGATTCTACCAAAGGCGCAATAAAAACAGAAACAAATTCTCTGTTTGGGGGGGCTTAGTCGACCATGGTCCGATTAATCCACCCCATTCACCTGGATATTCCAAGCCAATCAGGCTCGGGTTGAAGAGGATCTCCGGAGCTCGGAACCTCAGGAGATCGTTTCTTGTCGCTTTGGTCGAACCGGACGGTGGAGACCTAAGAAAAGTGAAATCTTACCTCGCTCGACGTTCAGTCTGGAGACCTGTGGTTTATTCTTGGGTGATTGGCTATCAGTTCGTTCGATGCAAAGTATGTCAGCCTTGTTTGGGAATAGCTACCCGCTACAGTCTGGGCATTGCAAGAAAGAAGCCTGAACGTCTCAAGTTTCCCACTTGGTGAAAGGAGGGCATGGTAAGGGACAAGTTTTGAAAGCACATCAAACCCTTGGATTAGAACCGCCAAAGAATTGGTACTAAGCCCCGTGTCTTCAGTGCAAATCAACTTGCAAAAGAAAGTCATGTTTCTCTGATCCCAGCCTCTTTTGCTCCCATTTCAAGGCGCCCACCTTTCTGTGCCCAAGCTGATGACTGAACCATCAGGCCTTGGGAAGAGCGTTCCTTGTCAAACTCTACCAGGGAGATATGTAACCATCTGGATCATCCAGGCGTCCGGCAACTTGTACTGATGCTGCATGGATGTCTTGTCGTACTCACCCTAGGCCAGAATCAGTCGGTCGGTCGGTCGGTCAGTCAGTCAGTCAGTCAGTCAGTGTCATCTGATGATCCGGCAATGCCCAAACAACAAAAACAACAGATCAGCATCATAACAGTATCATCACCAAGACATTGAGGCCACATCTTGCTCTTCCTTTTGAGGGTTCATTGCCACGTAGCACTCCTGGCACGACGGCTACCGCAAAGGGTGTGAGACTCTAGGACACATCGCCTCCTAAGAAATACGCGAGAGCATCTGAGCGGAGGGAAGTGAAAAGCTTTGGATAACCGACCCCAAGCTTGAGAAGGTATAAAGCTGCAACGCCTTCTCTTTGATTTGGCGGACCACCTCCCGCTCTGCTGAGGTATGAAAGACCTGAGAAAACGGAATTTCCGCTTTGATGTGCATGCACCGTCTGATGGGCAAATAGCTCAAGCAAGGTGCTTGGTCCGCTTCGCAGCTCGCCTCGGTCCCCGCACGTGCCCCGTCCTTCTCAACTGAAGGAGCAAGTGCTCGGTGACCTCGGTGGCGGGGACCAGCATAGCTTTCACCAGCTGCACCCAGCACCACATGCGTTTTTGCCTGAAAATCTCTGAAAGCGATGCGTTTCAGGAAGGATTTGGCTGGCTTTCTTTGGGAGATCTGGGTTGGAGTGGTGGATCCCAACGACCAGTCTTTACATGGATTCCACCCAAGCTCAGGAATCGGGCATCTCGCCCTGCAACGTCGGATCTCATGACCTGTAGCTGCGTTCTGCCAAGGCTTTCAAGGGAGGGCTTCTCTCAGAACGCAAATTGCATATGTATTGCATTCTCTCTATGGCATTCTCGGCTTTCTGAGTCCCCTACTGCATGAGGTAGAGCAAAGCCCTCATAGACAGGAACTGCATGGCTCACACCATCGCCCGAATCAAGAACGACCTTGGAGTCAACGAGAGGAACTGCATGGTCAATTCTCGCAGCCAAGACCTATCTTGGCTGTAAAATCATCCTTCTTTGGTGTCCCCTAAATCGGTCATGTTAGACACTCTTTGGACCCTGACTCCCGTCGTCCTGCCACTGGCGTACAACGACAGGATCGCCTTGGGAGTCTACAGCAGAATTGTTTGAATTTAGGCAACTATCAATGCAACTCCAGCCTGAGCTGATACAAACAATGCAGGGCATCCAAATGTCTCGAAGAAGATCTCAGCTGCCTAGTACCAAACTGTGAATGTTGCAAAACTGTGCTCAAAGTACTTTACCATGTTGTTTGAGCCTAGCTTGCTTGAGATTTGACTCCCTTGCAATGTAAGATTCAAAGGTTTTCTTGAGGCACAGCACCCTCTCACGGTTCTTCCGCGGATTCAGCGGTGCCTCTCCAGAGAAAGGGACCCAATTGAGACAACCACCAAGACTGGCAAGGACTTATTTGCATGTCCTCCAATGTTCCCACGACTATGCCACTATGCCTGTCGTTTGAAGCTCTTCAAGACACAAGTGTGCAGGCCTCCGTCAATAGAACAGGATGCTCTTCTGCATTCACCTTCACAGGAGAGCCAATGCTGCAACTCACACTCCCTCTCTCGGTGGCGCAGTGGTAACATGCCTTCATCTCAGAATAGACGTGGCGCCAGATGAGCTCCATGTCATCCCAATGCTGAACCTCTGTGCAGAGAGAGAGAGAGAGAATGGACATGAGTGAAAATAAACGACGAAACGATCCATCGCAAGTCACCAAGCAAAGCAGAACGCAGAGTGACTAAGAAATGCTCCAGTTGAAGGTCATTCAGCAAGAAAGAAAAAAACATGTTGAGCTCCAAACGATGCCATGCTCCATGGGATATTTCAAGGCTAAAATCCCACGGAACTGCTCTGCTCGCTCGCCTCGGTTTCTTGAAGAGTCTACCGATTTCAACCAACCAGGACTTCTCCTGGTCATGATTGATTCTCACAGTGATCCACGGTGCTGTCGGAATCTGGGGTCTCCCTGAATCACCAGACAGCTGTCTTTCTGACTAAAAAAGGAAAAACTGACCTCTTCACAAGCCAAACAAAAACCTTGCAAACATTCGAGCTTGAATGACGTGTTGACACCAGCTAACCCTCAACTGAGCGTCCAAACCAACAAAAATATCTCCAGCATCTCCCTCCACAGCACCCGCCATCACACGTTGATGTTTTGGCCTGTGACTAGGTTTGAGACATTGTCTCAGTCTTTATGAAGGGTCATTCATTGCAGAAATTGCTGAAAAAGCTTCAAACGCTTCCCATATATATATATATATATAAGCACAAAGTAAGAGACACCCAATGCCTTCCAACAAAGGAGGGATGTACCAGCTTCACCTGAAAAGCACTGCAATTTGTGAAAACACTAGAAATCACACGAGTCATCAGGAGTCCACCAGTTTCACCTGGATCGCCTGGTCATCCCAAATCCTAGCTCCACCGTGCTCCACCGTGCTCCAGAGACACACATCGTTCAAACACACTGAACGCCTCGTCATCACCTGCAAAGCCGGCCTCGACACAACGACACGACGACGCAAACACACGCACGTTCCATGCGCGGCCGTCGGGCCAATCCCTAAAGTGCTCTAGTATGGTTTGACCCCTGGCCAACCCTATGCGTGTTCAGTATCCAGGGTCAAGAGGAATGCATAGCCCCCGCAGATTGGGAAGTGACTGTTGGATTGCTTTGGAGTCTGCAAAAAGCCAAACAAGGCTTTCAAGAATCAATACTTCTCATGTTCTCCAGCCTTGATCATGCCAGAGCCATTGTCCTGGCATCTCTCAAAGATTTCAAGGCTTTTAAACATAGGTGGTCCACAGGTTTTTAATAACTCTGCAAGCAGGTTCACTGGGTCAACTTGGCCAAGGTGGCAATGACAACGGGCTGGTTGGCAATGACCTGGCTCTGAGGTGAGTAGTGACATGGTGTGACACATAGGGAGCATCACTCATGCTGGAGGCCATCGCTGTTAGGTTGGAGGCCATCGCTATTAGGTTGGGAGCCATCGCTTCCAGGTTGGAGGCCATTGCTATTATATAGGTTGAAGAGACCTCCTCATACTCTCGATCCATGGCTCAGAACTCTGTGGACATCTTCACGCGTCGATGTCACATTAGCTACGCCGCTACGCTACGGATTTCAATGGTCGCAAATGTGGCGACAAATCAAAAGGAATTGAATGGATTAGGATCGACTCCGTCCAACGTGTCAAGAATACAGCATGCATGGACGAATCATAGTTAGGATATCTTTCTTTTGAGGGGGGCTCTGTGATATCAGAATGCATTGACTTCTGCATTATCTCAGTGTTGCTTAGTGCGCAGTGCCCTTGGTCAAAGTCTTGACAATTATGACTTCAGTCTGGAGCTGCAGCTGCTGATCTACCACTCCAATTATATAACGGAGCTGTAGGCTAATCTGCCAAAGGCAGTAGCAGAAATGAGGATCAAAACCGCGGAGATGCTCTCGTTATAGACACGGCTCAATTCACATCGATCGCAGAATCGGTGTACAATCAATTGCACAAACTCTGGAAGATCCCCTTGTCGGTGGTCATCGGGTCCTCTTCGACCCTTTGAATCGGACAGGGCCTCCTTTTGCCGCCCAATCAGCTTAGCCATCTAGTGTCGCTTGAGTAAAAGGGCAGTAATACTCGCAACACACAAAACTCTTCCATATATTGGAATCTCATGGAATCTCTATATTCTTGTCCTGCATGAACACGCTTCCTGCCAAGCAACACCAGCATGTGCAAAACACAAAGCACCCTTCTTTCAGGGATGCTGTCAGCACTAAATTAGGTTCGGCTCTCCGTTCGCTGCACATCAAAATCCCGGCTCAACTTCTTTAAGCCCCACTGTACACGCTGGCTTTCAGAACCAGGTTGAGCAAGTTGATCAACCTGCGGAAGAAGGGAATTAGGAATTCATCTGATCAGATCCATCTGATCGAACCTGAGAAGTCGAGGAGATCAATGGAGGCCTTTTGCTCGTTCTGTCCCGTGCTTACCTTGAAGCCAGGACACACGTTCCGACTCTATCAAATGCGCGTGTTCAAAAAGTTTCTATGATCTGGTCATTCAACTGCTTTTGGCATCTGTTTGCTTCTGTGAATTTACCGAATCCATTGGGTCAGCCTGCTGTTGCCGAATGAAAGCATGAGATTACAAACTACCTGCATGATGCACTTCCTTTGAAGGAGACCATTGGCATCACGGGAAGGATCTTCACGACTTCAGACTTGGAACCCACACACAGCACCAATCACCTGCAGCTTTGGAGCGCTCCGAAATGATCTCAAGAAATCTCTGAGTGTTCTTGATGGTGAGTCAAATGCATTGAAATACCAAAACCAAACCAAAGTACCTACCTAATGACAGTCCAAAGATAAGCAGGATGACCTGGTAGCCGGGGTTTCAGCAACTCTCCATCTCGCCTTCCAAGAGATCTCCTCCGGACTGTGTAGACACCTCTAGAAAAAGATCATGCAAGCGCTTGAGAATCGGGAGGATGGGACTGGGCTCCAGTCCGGGTGTCCATGTCCGGCAACAAAGCAACTGAGCTCCAGTCCGTTGAAGCTGGTGGCTTTCGTGTCCTCGAAAGTTGAATTTGTACACACAAATCAGGCTGATTTAGGTCATCAAGTCTCTCAATATTGAATGACAAATAATCCTTGATCTCTGATGGCTGGAATGTAAATAAATGATTGAAGCATTGACAACTTCGGTAAAAACGATCATCTCCTCAGTTCTCCCCGGGCCCCCCGGCTCATCACCAGACTCCTCGTCAGTATCCTCATGATGACCAATCACCTCAAAGGTTCCCGTCTGCGGTTCCGTTCCGCGTCGCGTGCGCTCGCAACCTGGGTCCTTTTTCCTAGTAGCTTCTTGTTCCTAGTAGCTTCTTGTTACTACTAGTAAGGCACTTGTTACTAGAAGGATTGGGGTTCAAAGCCTTCGGAACCTTTGGAACCTGGGCCGGATCGGTTCCTTCCGTGGACTTCAGGTTCTCGGATCCTGGCCACCATGCCATGCACGGGCCCTTGCCTGACAAGTACTGTATCGTACTTTTGCGCTGGAGGAAGGTAAGGTGATCAAAGAGAAAGAGGGCTTCTTTTCCGATGTCTGAGCCTCCATGTTGGCACCGCGCAGCGGTCGGAGCTGGAGATACACTTGACATCTGAAGGCAGCTCGCCTCAGTTCACCATTTTCTATGTTTGTAATGTTAGTTTATAAGATCAAATCAGAATTATTCAATCGGCATGTTGATGATTTGCATGTTGCACATGACCCTGCAAATTCAATGTCTCGCAACAGTTCCAAGATAGGTATAGGGCCACTCGAGCACATTTTCTGCAACAATGCCTCCCGCAGCTTCACTGCCTGAGAATCTGCTCATGGTACGACGCAGAAACAACACTAGAATGCAAAGTGAGCACCTTTGTCCGAATGAGCTGTTCAACTCGCTTGTCTTCTGTGTACCTGTCACTTCTGCGTCTGAGACCGATTTATGATTTGTATGATAGGCAAACTCTCAGTTCACACCGGACACTCCAAGCATATTGTGTACCAGTCAGAGAACACAAGAGGAGGCAACAAGCTTCTCCGCGCACTGGAACGTCTCGAGGAAGCTGAGACCTTGTAACATGCAATACAAACAATTCATGTTCGCAAGTGAAGCAGTTCAAGCGCATGATTGGCTACACGCTGCCATTGAGACAACGACGCTGCACAGGGTCAAAGTGATACCCATTGGCTATCTCCTCCTTAGCGTGAATCCATCGTTCCCGGGCACCAACACTTCACGAGCCAAGCCAAAAGCCCTGAGGCCACGGCAAACAGAATGGAGGGACCTTGTTTCAGAAGCTCTCCCAACAAAGTCAGACCTTCCATATCGTCTGCAGAACGTGTAGCTCAGAAAATGATGACCTTTGACGTCTTCCAGATTGGCTTCGGATCTGATGATTCCACTCTTGTTTTGAAAAGCAGTACCAAACTCAGTGAGTCGTAGTGAAAGTCGCTCAACCTCCAGCAAGATGTCGCCAGTCGTTGGAGATGGACAAATTTGCCTGGTGGTAAGGCTTGATGCGCTCAGAATAACTTACCCACATCTCAAACCAGCGGTTCATCAAACATCCTCATCAAAGGTCTACCTCCAAATCACCAACTGTTTAACGAAGAAACTAAAGACACTAGAGCGCCAGGGAACCTAGCGACTCGAGACTCTGTTTTAAAACAACGTTGCCACTCGGTGCCTGCAAATGTTGCATGATGATCTGCCGGTCATCTGCATTGCTGGAGGCCTCTCAATGTGTCAGTGCAGTCACTCTTGCTCCAGTGCTCAGGGTGATCTGGCGATCGAACGCGAGGTCGTGAAGCTGCCGCACCTGCACGACTCTGTTCAAGAGCTGCGGAGGCACCTCCACGTGACCTATCGACGCGTCGTCTCGATCCGACGGGCTCACCTCACCTGGAGCTATCGACCTCTCGATGTCTACACATGTGGAAGCAGACTCCAAGAGCACAACTAAAGTGGAATACGAACAGAACCAGTCCCTTCTTGCAAGATGTCTCAAAAAGGCATTGAAGGCTCACAACACAAATGCGTGTTGCAAGCACGTGTGCTTCCGGAGATGTTTGAAGCTTCTGCGGTCAGTCCACCTCTATCTGTCAGCTTCCAAAGATCATCCTGCAAGTTTGGCTCAGTGTGTCGCTTTACCAATGTGCAATGTGTGGCAAGACACTTTTACGTCTGGAAGAGTGGAAGTGTTCGAAATCACTGAAGTGCTTGCTGCATCCCTTGAAAGCCATGAAGTTCACACGCGCCTGAAGACTCTCGCAGTGACAAAATCTCCAACGAAAGGCCTTCCAAGCTGTGGCGCGGCACCATCGTGGGTGTTTTCTTCGGCACCGGCACAGAGGCCAACGCGAAGAAAAGCAAAAACAGAAAAACTCAAAGGTCCAAAGAAAAGGACGAGAATGACAACATATGGTCGTTCGAGGAGTCTAGAGATGTCTAGAGTCTAAAGCTTGTCTGGTTCTGGTGCCACGCGTCTGGTTCCTTGTTGCATGGGCCCACGAGTGTTTGCAGCTTGGCGTCCAATGTCGTCCAAACCGCGAGCACCGGAAGGGGATTCCACATCCAGCCTTCATGCTTTGACAGGCCCAGTCTATAGAATATGGTCCAGTCTCCTACTTAATGTGCAATCCCAGCAATGGTAGTTCCCACACTGTGCCAAACAAGCGCATATAAACGATTTAATGATTTGATGATCTGATGTTCACCTTCATATTACTTTCTAGGAGCATCAAGTGACGAAAATGAGCCACATTGCACTTGCCCGTGGAACATTGACTTCTTGGGTTCGATTCATGTCATTCAATTCAGCTACCTGTCCTATTGAGCAAACATGTAGCATCGTGCTGTCTATTCGAAGCCGCTCAGAAAAAGTGTCTTGTGACAAATACCCATTTCTTTCGCAACATGTGAATCTCTGAATAATGAATCCGTTTGCAACGCTGCTGATGTCGCTCCAAACGTGTCAGTGCCCAAGTGTTTCTCTGCCGTTCAAAACTGGATACACAATCCTTCCATGAGGACAGCCTCACAAACAATAAAGACAAGTTCACAATTCCCCCAATTCCCCCAGAGTTACAAACATGTGCAGCGGAATGTGTGTTCATGAGCTGTATCTGAGAGTGAAAGAAAGGTCCATACTTCATCATACGTCTCTCCCGCAGGCAGGTATCATCTGCAAAATCCGGACGTCAGCAAGCAGAAAGTCAGCAACAAGCAAAATACACGCTGCCCAAGGATGCGCAAGAGTGCTCTTGGAGCTCGAAAGGATGCAGGCAGCAAGGTGGGCAAACAATCTGGAAGAGGAAGTACACAGTTTCCCCAGCTAAGGCTACTAGTAACAAGTGCCACGCTAGTAGTAAGGCACTTGTTACTAGAAGCGATGCACTTGTTCCTAGTAGCAGTGTTGTTCTCCAAATGTGCTCCGAGAATCTGCCGCGTTCGTCGTTGGCGAGCACCTTTTGACAAACTTGCCCAGAGTGCACACAGAAAGACCTGACCACGATCTCACTGTTCCCGTCGTTCGGGGGTGCTTCAGTGGGCACATCGACGCCCAGTGGGCACAGCGTTCTGTACACGAGGGGGACCCCTTCTGCGAGCAGCTACCACTGGGCCTGCGCCGGGGGAGGCCCTTTAGTCTGGCACAGGGGGAAAAAAGACAATCGATATGAAAAGAATGCCGAATAGATTGAATAGATTGTTTGCAACCCTGCAACACAAACAAGGTCTGTGATCGCAAAAAGACATTCCCTGATTGAAATCTGCACCTGCCAGACTCTCAGCTTTTCCAAGCCTGTCCAGACTTGACAGGCTCGATAAAGCTTCAGCCTCACGAAAGAATGCCTCGAGTCAGTGGTAAAATCCTGGTACAGCACCTGTGATTATTCAAGGACTTTCATGGACTTTCGGCTCTAGACATCTCTAGACTCTTTCGACTCCAGACATCGTCAACGCGGGTCGACTTGCTCGGCTCGGGAAGGTCTGCAATGAATTTTGTGGCACAGGAAACAAGCTCAGCTCTCAGGTGCGCTTGTGGCCGCTTGTTCCTGCACCAATGGCCGATTAAAATGAAGAGAAAGGAATATATACCCAGGATGTGAACCTACCAGGGGTGTGATTGGCTCCACCCATCCACAAATGGCAACAGCCTGCCGTGCTCATGAGGTCACATACTGGAACTATGAGGTGAAAAAGCGGGCAAAGCGCCGAACATGCGAAGCATAAGCATAGACTTGGGCTGTGGTGCAGAATGGAAGAGCTGCAACCCGAGACGAGATCAGGATGCCCGAAGTCCTGTCGCATTGCTAGCTGCTCCTCCAAAGCTTTGTTCCGCGCCTGAAAGGGATCTAGGACCGACAACCATGATTGGAACCGAGTATGGGAAGAACCTTGAATATGAATAAATATGCTCCACTCTAATCAATGAAGCGGGCCTCCAGTGTGGCTCTTGGCACCCGAGCAATAGAACCCGTGGTGTTGATTCATGCTCAAGAGATAGGTTCAGGTGGAGGACACTCTCACTGCGGCGAAACTACACAGCCTCAAGCTCTGCAATTCTGCTCTCGGCTGCGGCAAAGGCATCCTCCTGAAAGTCAAAAGACCACGACTTGGCAAAGAACCATTTAGTGTCCAAACAAGATACTTGGTGCCCCTGTGCATCCAACACCGAATGCAACTACCAGAAACGGAGCGTAAATAATTGTTGAACCAGTGCTCCCAGGGATGACTTTTCAAGCAAGCTCTTGAAAAGCGAAATCTCAATTGCTCGGATCTGTCCAATGATCTCTGGGGCGACCTTGATTCACAAACAGCCTGCACAAAGGCCAAAGGGGCCTACTTCTTGTGACAACCTCCAAATGCATGAGCCCAAAGCTGGTCCTTGGCTTCCGATGCACCCTGTGGGGCCTGGTTCACAGATCATGGCAAGCCAAATGCTTCGACAAGTTGATGTACATATAGCTCTGATCAGGCAAGAAGTAAGAAAACTGACCTGAAAGCTTTCAATACCTCAAGAGAAAGAAAGGCAACTGAGTCTTCGCATGCAGAAAGGCTGCGGAGGCACACCCCACCAGCCTCAGAGCCCTGTGTGAGGGGAACTTCTCCTAAGGGTCTGGCTGGTTGGGATAGCAATTCCAAGCACAGAAAACCGTGCAACAAAGGTCCGGTTTGAACAAGGTGCAGTTATAACATGTTGGATGCTCCTAAGTGGTAGTTTCTGATAAAGAAAAGTCTGCTGGACCGCTGGAGTACCATGGTGTACCACTTTTCACTAAAGCATCAAGCCTCGTATCGAAAAATAGATTCGCAGCAATGAATGAGTGATTCGCATGAGTACTCTTGCCTCTTTCTTGCCTCTTGGTCTGCAAGTCACTCCAAGGGCTCCAGGTGCAACAAAACTGCCCTTCTACAGATTCAATTTCAATCCACGAAGTCCAATCGCGGTTGTTCTGTCTGGAAAAAGCCACGTAAATAGAAACTTAGCTGTATGCCATTGGACTCTCTGGTGCTTCTTTGCCAAGCCACCCATGGAGGACAAGACATTATCACGAAGCCTGAGTCAAGAAGTGGATGTGCCGGAAAACCTCATGGCCCTGCTTCTCGGATAGATTTTTTCGGCAAAAAGCTAAAGACCTTGCCACAAGTGGCTCACACGATGATTCCCTGCTATTCTGATCTGAACATGTATTTCGTCCTGTGCAAAAACATCTGAGCGCCAAGCGATGACATTGACGCTGTGTCTAGGCGGCCTGAAGCAGCAGTAAGAAAAAGCAGGATGCCATTTGAACAAAGGTGATTAAAATGTCCAAGGCATGTACCTGTCCATTTCAGTCCAGAAAAGTTCAGAAAACTGATGACAAACAAGAAGCGTCTGCTTGAGAGCACGCCGCTGCTTTCTATGCAGCAATCACGGCAATCAGTATCATCACTTTCGTCTGCAGCTTTACAAAAAGGGAACAAAGGGAACTCGGAACATGCATCTAAAACGAAGCACAACAGACTACGCAGTTTTAAACATGAATCAGCAGGCTCCCAGTTTGAGCCTGCAATCTTCTCAGGGACCTGCATGGTTGTTCATGGCGTGTGCAAGAGTGACCCGTGCTGATTGAAATATAACTTCAGCAACATCTTTCCGCCGTTTGTACTGGTTGGTACTGTCTACCTTGGGTCTTTTCAATACTAATTTCAATTACTCTACACAAATACTGATAGTATACAGCAGTATACACAAGAAAAAGTTCAAAACCCGCCAACGCTGAACAATTGCTGTATTTGAGGAGCAACTCTTGAAGGAACTGGGTTGTAGCCCAGCTTTGAAGGGCCCAACCCCCGCAGCAGGTGTAGCAAAGGCCTTCCAGGGTGGACAGCCCTCACTGTTTAGGCCCAAGAATGAAACTTAATGAATAAAAGTATCGGAAGAACGGAAGATGGCTAAATCCCAAAACCTTTTCAGACCCTGGCTGCAAACTTGCATCATGCCAGGTGACCCCAAGATCCTGCATCCCACACCGCCTCCAAGGAGGACATCAGGATCTCCGGCAGCTCGGCATCAAAGTCCGGCACCTCTGCAGTTCTGTTGTTTGGGCCAACGGAGCGCCGAAGCACCGTGGGTCCTTTGGGGTCATCTCACAGGATGCAGAGCTTAGGCAAGTTAGCCAGCAAAGGTCGACTATCTAGTCTATCTACTATCTTACTATGTTCGGCTTGACAAATCTCTTTGCCTCGACAGTTGCAACGGGGGCAAAGGCTCCTTGATGCCAACAAGGTGCAAGGTCTTCTAAACATTGTGCTTCTCCAAAACGTGGCTTGTTCTTGTTGGCTCTTGGTTTTGAAATGTTGTTTCCAGCCGCCATTGCTTCTAGGGTCCAAGTACAACACCACAACACCAGTGGCTCCATCTTTGCTTGGACTCTGGTTTATGGAAGCTCTATCTCCATTTCTATGCCTCTCTCTCTCTCTGTGTTTCTCCTAGCCCCTGCACGAGGTCAGCCGGCAAGTAGCAGCTGTATCCTCAAATTCAATGTTGAACGTCAATCAAACTTGAAAGCTTCCTCTACATGGAACCAACGCCCCCAAATTCGTTGTGCAATCTATCCTCCCGCCACGTAAGCATGCTACCAAAAAAAATATCAGCTTCAGTGAGAACTTCACACCAGAAACCATTTAGTCAACAATTTTGGATCAGTTGGAAAGTAATATGCCAATGCATTGCAAGCTGACATTGACGCGTAGATTTCTTCTTCAGTACATGTCTTCAAGGTGTATCTTTGGTCTCCAAAGAAGGAGTTCGGTGTTCCAGTAACAAGAAGCTACGAACGGAGCAAAGGGCATCGCTACGAACGGAGCAAGGACGCTACTAGGGGCGCTCCTGGCCATACTAGTAACAAGAGGATGCTACTGGGGGGGCTCTTGGCATCACTACTAGGAACAAGAAGGTTCCTGAGGCCTTGACTCTGCAAGAAGGCCCGGCGCCTTCCACAGCATGAAGCCAGGTCAACTAGCACCAGCATGAGCACCCCTCAATGACCGTTCCTCCCTGGTAGTGGGGGGTTGCAAGAGAGAGAGAGAGAGAGAGCTGGTAACATAGCTTTTGGGTGATCTACTCGTTTTTGATCGTTGACTCGTGTCCGTTTTCGTTCCAATGACTCCGCTCTCGTGGCCCCGCCGGCTGTTTTCCGCTTCGACCATCCTGGCGAGGACTGCGGCGTGCCGGAGCTGCAACACATCCAGCGATACGGAGCTTTGGCTCCCAACCAATCGATCAAAACGGTCGAATCCCTCACTCAGGTTAGAACTTCAGAACTTCCTTTGCACATCACACTGAATCGACTATATAAGTCAACACCAATAGCAGATTTGATGCAACCACAAAAGAAACACGGAGCGTCCAGTGCAGTTCCAGCTGTCCTGGAGAGTGCTGCGCGGGCCTTTTCGGCCTGCGCAACATAGCCTCCAGGCTGCAATGCAAAGTCAAGTCAAATATATTCCTTGCACAAAAAAGGGGGGCCTGGGATCCCTTCATTTAAGATCTTTCTTAATCAAATGCCTGACAATACTTGATGTTCCTCAGGATGGGAGTATCTCCCAACCTGGCCACATCTAGGTAGAAAGCCCTGAGTTGCGGATGGCGAGGTCACAGCCACAGTTTCACAACCCCTGTGGGGGAATCCACCTTCAACTACTGAGACCACCCTGTTGTGTATCAGACCATGGTATTTCTCGTTCGCAGCTTGTGCACCCACGAGAACTCAAGTCAATTTACATTCAGGAATGCACCTTTTTCGTTGCAGCAGGCAATTGAAACAAGGTCATTGGGCTGCGTCTTGTCAAATCAAGATATGCGGAAGCTGTACATAAACGGCAACATCAAAATCTGTGTATATGTACCACTGTAATATGTACACATCATGTTCAAGGACAACTGCGTTGTTGAAGTACAGCAGTAGAGAAAGGGGAATAATTATTGGTCTGAGTCTTGCTCGGCCACAGCGGTTGGAGACAACGTCTCCAGCAAAATCCGTTCAGCTGAGCCCCCCACGCTCGCGAAATTGTCGCCGCAAGGCCACCTCCCGGAGGGCAGAGTTGTAAGCCTTGGGCGGGAGATCTGACGTTCTAAAACGCGGTAGGCTTAAAAGGCCACCTAGTAAGCTCAAGAGCTTTCAAGGAAGCTTCCGGCACCTGAGGGCGGGGGGAGTTTCCTTGAAGAAGCCCTCGCACAGGTGGTCGCACTTCAGGACTTCAGTATCTGGTGGTATTAATTCCCAATGTAGGGTTTCCCAATGTTGTAGCCATTCTTCGGCACTCCACAGGAGCAAGGACGCTACTAGGGGCTCCTGGCATCGCTACTAGGAGCATTCTTACCATTACAACCGCGAAACGAAGAATGGCTTCTCACCTCAGAAGCCAGCCTTTGGTAGCTTCTGCAGTCGGACGATGTGCTGGGCGTGGTTGCTTTGTGCCTCCACCAGGTATGCCAAGTAAAGAAAAAGAAACACCATGAAACACGTGGTTGCTTTGTGCCTCCACCAGGTATGCCAAGTAAAGAAAAAGAAACACCATGAAACACCCTGGCTTGAAGAAGGTGTTGTAGTGAATCTTGAATCTTCTAAGTAGCTGGGGCATCTGGCATTCACTTCTTCTTCCAAAAGGGCTGCTTGCCTTTCCACGTAGCGGACCTTGTCGGCCGGATTTGGATACCCAAGCTGACACCAAACTGCCGCCCCCTCACAGGCAGCGTGGTCTTCGACACAAACGGCTTGTGAACGCTCTGAAAAGGAAGCCAAAAGCATTTTGAGAGTTCTCCTTCCAAAATCTCCCAAAAAAAAGTCACAAGGACTGCACCTTGGACTGCACATAGGCCACCTCGCGTAGCCTCTGAACAAACATCTGGTGTTGCCGGTCCTAGGCCACCAAATCGAGGTCAGACGCGTTCTTCTTCTTTCCGAGTCGAACGCGAACGCTCTGGACGGCGCGTCTGACGCGTCTGAGCGCCCAGCCCAACAGCTTTGAAGCTGGTCCAAGGCGGTGTGCACATTGGCACAGGCGGTCGTCACTCCTTGGACACCCAAAGGGGAACGGGAAGCAAAGAGCGAGGTGGGGCGGTTTCGGGAGGTTTGGATGTCTTGTAATTCGGCACGAACAAACAGAGATGCGATGCATGGGAAGCAGATGGCAGAAGGAGACTAGACAATGAAGAACACTGCATCAGGAGGTCTTGTACCACAGGGACACATTCCCAGTAATTTTGATGGATAGAGACACAACAGTGAATTCTGCTTGAGTGCAGAACCTGAACATCTCGTTCGTCTGCTCTATCAGAAGCCCCACTCGACTGCTGAGGCCATGACTGTCTCGCAGAAGCGCTGAACGCTTCTCGTCCTGTTCGAAAGCCCCGGGGTCCGACCAGTCGGTGGGAGAGTCCATCTGGTTCATCCAACATAATACGAAGGGGCATGTCCCACAAAAGGAACACAGGTTGACATATCCCTGTGGCCTGTGGCTGTCCAGTTTGTTCACTCTAAGGTTGGAACCAGGTCGCCTATTTCTCCTGTTTCATTCGACAACACATTCAACCCACTTCCATCAAGCCAGGGCCTCAAGCACGGTTGCAGGGGCGGCACCAGCAGAAGGCACCTCAGGGATTCTCTGGTCAGTGGAAATTGCTGAAACATCAAGTGTACAAAAAGCATCCAAACCATTGCAACTCTGAAGTGGAACAGCTGAAGTGCAAAAAACAACTGAAACATTCAGTAGGACATTGTGCAACTCTGAACAATGCCTGAGGTCAGCACTAAGGCTCGCAACCGAGGTAGCTCGCTTTGCGCTCGTGCCTGGTGTTAAAGATTCAACATGTTTGGGGTGCAGAATCAAGGGGAGTGATCTGCAGAAAAGCATTTGCAACGGAAGCAATAAGGCAGCTCTTGCTTCTTTCTCTCTGCGATTCGATGATCTCGGAATCACTCACATCATGAATGGCTCACCGATCTCATTGCCAGATCAATGTGCCAAAACAGGTCAAGTGTCTTGCCTACTCTGTAACACTGCAAATGCCCCTGCATGCTGGCAGCCGACAAGGAAGCAAACCCCCGATCTACTCTGCCTTTAGCTGCCCAATCATGACTTAGGCCCCTTTAGGCCCCTGCACCGCGTGCTCTCTTCTTTGGCTTGACATCTTCGACCTCTTCTTGCTCCTCCTCTTCTTCCTCTTCTTCCTCTTCTTCCTCTGCTTCTGCTCCCTTTCCTTGGGTCTTCTTGTACTCTTCCATGGCCGCCTTGTATTCTTCCATCTTCTTTTGGTACTTCGACTCATACGGCTTCTTCTGGTCCTCGGATAAAGCCTTCCACTTCGCACCAGCTGCCTTGGACACGTCCGTGATCTTGTGACCCTTCGGTAACGATGCCACGATAGATGCACGATTCTCGGCCAGGTAGATGCCGTAGCCACCCCCAGCTGGCTTTTTGGGCGCATCAGGATCCTTGGCCTTCTTCCTCTTGCCATCTTTCGTCTTGCGTGGTGCCTTCTCACCGCCAGCATTCAAAAAGGCCGCCATCTTCTTCTCATACTGGGACTTCGCATCTTCGTACTGCTTTTGGTACTTGGCCTTCTCTGCCTCGCTCAAAAGCTTCCATTTCTCACCTCCCATCTTAGACACCTCCGTGACTGGCCGTCCTTCGCAAGCCTTCTGAAACTCTGCACGATGCGCAGCCATGAAAATGCCATAGGCACCTCCTGCAGGCTTCTTTGGTTGGACCAAATCCGCCATGAGATGGAATGCCACAAATGCGATGAAGAAGGGACGTTGTGGGAGCACCAAGCAGCTGCAGTGTAAAGGAGTTCTGATGACTGTGACCAACTTCATGTCTTTCCTTTATTGGTGTGAATGTCTTTAGAAATGGCAAATCTGTTTTTCTGTCGTTGTCTCCGCGATAACGTTGACAAGACTACTCTGCCAGAAAACACAACATGTTGGGGATGTTGGAGGACACAAATCAAGGGGAGTGATCTGCAGAAAAGCGTTTGCAACGGAAGCAATAAGGCAGCTCTTGCTTCTTTCTCTCTGCGATTCGATGATCTCGGAATCACTCACATCATGAATGGCTCACTGATCTCATTGCCAGATCAATGTGCCAAAACAGGTCAAGTGTCTTGCCTACTCTGTAACACTGCAAATGCCCCTGCATGCTGGCAGCCGACAAGGAAGCAAACCCCCGATCTACCCTGCCTTTAGCTGCCCAATCATGACTTAGGCCCCTTTAGGCCCCTGCACCGCGTGCTCTCTTCTTTGGCTTGACATCTTCGACCTCTTCTTGCTCCTCCTCTTCTTCCTCTTCTTCCTCTTCTTCCTCTGCTTCTGCTCCCTTTCCTTGGGTCTTCTTGTACTCTTCCATGGCCGCCTTGTATTCTTCCATCTTCTTTTGGTACTTCGACTCATACGGCTTCTTCTGGTCCTCGGATAAAGCCTTCCACTTCGCACCAGCTGCCTTGGACACGTCCGTGATCTTGTGACCCTTCGGTAACGATGCCACGATAGATGCACGATTCTCGGCCAGGTAGATGCCGTAGCCACCCCCAGCTGGCTTTTTGGGCGCATGGGGATCCTTGGCCTTCTTCCTCTTGCCATCTTTCGTCTTGCGTGGTGCTTTCTCACCGCCAGCATTCAAAAAGGCCGCCATCTTCTTCTCATACTGGGACTTCGCATCTTCGTACTGCTTTTGGTACTTGGCCTTCTCTGCCTCGCTCAAAAGCTTCCATTTCTCACCTCCCATCTTAGACACCTCCGTGACTGGCCGTCCTTCGCAAGCCTTCTGAAACTCTGCACGATGCGCAGCCATGAAAATGCCATAGGCACCTCCTGCAGGCTTCTTTGGTTGGACCAAATCCGCCATGAGATGGAATGCCACAAATGCGATGAAGAAGGGACGTTGTGGGAGCACCAAGCAGCTGCAGTGTAAAGGAGTTCTGATGACTGCGACCAACTTCATGT